>NWSH02000560.1:8209213-8243987 GCA_002382865.2 Heliothis virescens
TAGTACGCGCTCGGGTGATATTACGCGTGATGCATCACTCGCATTACTTACACATGTCTACTGCTTGTGTCAAGTAGTGGTGGTTATGTGATGGTGGATGGAAATATATTTTATTTGTATACTTTGTTAAGCTATAAGTTTTTACGTTTTGCGTTGTAATACTGTGATTTTATGGTTAAAAAGGTTTTGGATTCTGTTGTATGTACATCGATATAGTAATTCTATATCATATTTATTGAGTATACAGGTCAATTCATGAGTACGTAGGACTTTCTAAAGTCCAGTGTTAAATTATACTCGATTATATTAATTTGAGTTATATTTTGTTGTATTCGCTTTTACAATATAATACGTGTGAGAAAACTACGCATAGTGATTCTATTCTACTTGATGTGGCGAAATATATAGTGTACATGTAAAATGTAGATTTGCATTTCAATTTCCATTGTGCTTATAAATGTATCTATTTTAGTATTATCATTAGCTGCAGCCTATCACTATTAGTTCCCTATCACGCACGTGAAGCGGTTAATCCGGATTCACAATCCATATTACATATTGTGATCATTGTGTTGCTTTATGTTAACACATTCATACTGTTTTATCATGTTGATGTATTTTTAGAATCCAACCTACTATGCTATTCAAGCTTGATTCCTTTGTAAACATTTTTGAAGTTTATATTCAGTTTGTGTACATGTGAAATGAAATATAGTATCCAGATATACAGTGGTTTTACAAATTAAATGACTTTTGCAAGACTGTGACAAATTATGATCCTATGAAGGATACATCAGGACCTTTCAAACACTATAATTTGACATTCATGGTGAGTAATGCATGTTTTCTCTATTTGCTTATAAATACATTATAGGTAGCGTTTATGTAAGTTAATTAAGTAAACAAGAATTATATGATGAAAATATAGCCATTATTGCTAATAGCTCATCTAAAAACAACTTTTAATACACAGTAATCTGTGGTAACTTTGATTTGTGTGTTTTGATTGTGATGCACATTTATCTTTGACATAAAAATTGTGTATTTGAGTAAAAAGGTGTAACTTGAGCCAAGTGCAATAGTTTTCTCATAGAATTTGCCTTTAATTCCTCTTTAATTGGTCTTGCTTTAATGGAGAAAGCCAGCAATTAATTATAAAGTAGAAGTATTCACAAATAAGTTTACATAATGCTTTATCTTATCTGTATTATTCGTCTACTATGTGTATGGCATGCACGAGTATTACTTCGGAGAATTCCTAGGTACAATAATTTGCCTTTTAGGACTTACTGCATTTATAAAAAAAGTTAAAAAAAAAATTATCAATTTGCTTACTTATTGCTATATAAACTTATTTGTGTTTATTGTAGTACACTTGACAAATAAACTTGATGATTCAAATTATGAATTGTGACTAAACAACTTAATATTTTTTCCTATTAGACTCTCCTGCTGGTTGTCTTAGTACATTGTTTTTTTCTTACAATGTTTATTTAATGTACCATTTTTTCATTTGGCGTGCGGGGGATTTCCTTCATTCATTCACCAAAGATTTACTTAGAGTAGTTATGGTCCTCACTGCAATTCTCAAGTTGGGAAAAGATTTCCACAAAGGGAAAAAGAACTCAATTTTCTAACTATTAAAAGAATTTAAATGTTGGATACATGGATATTTTATTTTACTTATTGACATGTGGAATCAAGCATTAGTGTTGGAATGTGGGTTTTTATATGTTTGCATAAATCCTTGGTTATACTCAGGAGAATCCATGTCTATTTTGCTTATTTTAATCACAGTCAAAACTGTGTTTATAACTACTGTAGTTACTTATAATCAGTACCGTATTCACTATAACATAACAAAAACTGTAAAAAATTACGGTTTGATGGCATATATGATAGTAGTGACCAGTAGCGATGATTATTGCATTGCATGTCAATGGTACTGGACAGCACAGCCAAAATTGTTCCCCGCCTGGGTTTTCTTGAAAGATTTGTGGATTAACCTACAGGTGAACCTGTTATATCTTGGCCCTATGTACAGATGACAGCACATCAAGTTACCACAATCTGTCAAATTTCTGCAATAGTATTCCAACCTTATCACAATAGCAGAAGGTACAGACAACAGCACATCAAGTTACTACAATCTGTCAAATTTCTGCAATAGATTTTCAACCTTATCACAATGGAGGTAGTTTGATGTTCAATTGGTAAAATTTGACAGATTCGGATATGTTGACCTGCTGTCGTCTGTACATGTTTGATTGGTAAAATTTGAAAGATTGGGGTGAGTTGACCTGCTGTCGTCTGTACATCTAGGCCAATAGGTGCATTTATAATATTGCTGTTCTTTCATCATCATTTGCCCATCCTTTTCCCAACTACATTGGGGTCGGCTTCCAATTGTGTCTCGTATATCCACACTCGGGCATAAGATGAGTTAATGACATTAAAATATTTGGCAAAACTTTGAAATTTTGATGATAATTGAAAAAAAATTTAGAATTGTCTCTTAACATTTGCTTTTCAGACATATTGTTATGAGTTTAAAATTATAGTTATCATATAGCTAAATGAGATTTAAAATATTATTATATAATCTTCTTCTTAGGGTTCTATTGATTATCTATTTATATTCTCTTTTAACTATATTTTAAATTAATTAACTAACTATTTTAAAACATGTAGGATATCGTGGTATCAGTTATTATTTTTAAATAAACTATGAGTAACATATATTTTTGTTATTAGGTATTTTGAGTTTATCACCAAACAATATGTCATTTTTTGAAACTACTTAATGGCACTTATAAATAAGCATTCAAGGAAAATTATGAAACATCAACAATCAGTTTTATAAATAGCACATATTTACTTATAGATACTTGGTATATTACAAAATTAATATCTTATACTTCATGCATACCTACAAATGTTCTTACGCTATAGAAGTGTGAAGTTATTATGTTTTCGTTACCTCCTGTCTAATATGCAGTATTTTTAAATAATTAATAACAATGTCTGCTTTTCGTAGAGTCCGTAGTGGTCCATTTGGAAAATAAAAGTGGACATGTTGGAAAGTATGCTAACAATCCCCACATCCATGCTTGTAGTATATCGGCAAGTGAAAAAATTTAAGCCTACTTCATACTATACATACAAGTCGTCCAACAAATTGTTCGAAACACCGCGCGTGGCCCGATTCACTGTGATCTAGTTATAAAAATCCAGTTACTGCTACTTTTTACGTTAAGTGCTCATTTATAATGTCATCATCTGTCTAGCCTTTTCCAACTATGTTGGGGTCGGCTTCCAGTCTTACTGGATGCAGCTGAGAACTAGTGTTTTACATGGTGCGTACTAGGGTATCGAGAACCGGTACTGTCTCAAGGAACCGGGATTTTCGGTACCGGACTCTGCTGGAACCGGGAAATCCCGGGATTTTCGGGAAATTTAAAAATTTTATTATTATTTTATTGAATAATCTAAATTATAATGCTAATGAATAAAACAACAAATATGTATCATAATAGTGTAATAATCAGCTTTAAGCTTCAGTCAAACTTAATATTAGGACATATAATCTTGACAAAATCAGTCTTTCATTGATTGAGATCCATAGAAATCAACTTGAGCAGTAATCAGACAATCTAAAACTTATTCTAAATATAATTAAACTCTTAAAAAACAAAAAAAAAATATTTAAACAATCACTTATCTTGAGTATTAATAAGAATCAACAATTATTAGTCATAAAACTAAGGAACAGTCTTTCATTGAATGAAAATAATAACAATCAGGTTTTACTAGCTTTCATCAGCAGAACTAAACATTCATTAAAAACTACTAAAAATCAGACTACAAAGTACTCGAAATTAACGATTAATAAAAATGACCTATGTAATAAAATTAAAAATAAAGTTGAAAACAAAAATCTAAATAAAATCTACGCCGAAATAGAATAGATACAGCGAAACTATTTGGTTTTGACAGCTCTTTTTTTTTCGTTATAATGGGTCCTCAAAAAAATCAACGCGTCCAAAGTTACATCACCCAAACGCGATCTAATTTTGTTACAAATTAAACCAGCTGAAGAAAAGATCCTCTCAGGTTCAACACTCGTCGGTGGAATAGTTAGAAGGTGGTCAAAAGCTTTTGATAAATGTCGCCCACGATCGCCTCCATTCTCAAAAAGTGCCATTTCAATTCTTACATTTGTTTCAATGTCATCATTCTGCGTTACAACACGTTCCCTGCAAATTTTTTTGAGTTCTGCATTTAATTCCTCACCCTTCGTTAAATTACTTCTTTCCGCTGAGAGCTCCGAGTCTTCTTCTATTTCAATGATCTGATTAGGTTGGATTGTTGTTAATAGCGGGGGACTAGTGCGTTTTAGTAATAATACAATCTTATTACACATTTCGTTACTATTTGGTCGGGGAAATACACTTAAATCTTCATCACTTACATTTGCAAAATATGTATCTGGGTTCTGCAAGTAATTAAGTATAGATGCTTCTATTAACCGCCGCTGTGTGTATCGTGTTTTCAGAGCTGATATCATTTTTCTGCTAAGATGTGTATCAATATTAGATAGTTTATTCAATGCGAATTTAATGGCCACATCCGCTGTAAGTAATGTAGCATCTCTACGACACAGCGCTTCTAGTACAGTCTTGACTATGTCAAGAATTTCATGAAATTGTTCAAGATCTTTCCAGTCACTGTCTGAAAAAATTATCTGAACTTTGAGGTCAATCAATGCTTTTACAATACAATTTTTCAACTTTAAGAACCGCTCCAGTGTGTTAGCCAGACTGCTCCATCGTGTAATTGCATCGCACGTCAAAGAATATTCCCTTCCAAACTCATCTACGACATATTTTTGTAGTATGTTGTCATTTTTTGTAGGAGATTTCCGGAATATTTTGACGACCTTTTTCACTTTTGCAATCAAATCATGATATACGAATTGCTGCTCTGATACTTCGGAAGTTGTTGTTACAGCATTTGATGAGAATTCTGCTCCATCTTCATCATCGTCCGAATCGTTATCCGAAGCAGAATTATGCGTGTTACTTTGATGTGCTTGTCTAACTAAGACTGATAAAGGTAAGTCGTCATCATCATCTTCTTCTAATTCTTCTGCCGCGTTTGCTATAAGGGCTTCACTCTTCTTATAAAATACGTCAGCAATGGCAAGCTGGAGAGCATGAGCAATACATTTCTGGTGGTATGATGATAGAAATTTTCCAAATTTAGTCATCATGCTGCATCCATCTGTTGTCTCAGCCACGATATCTTTCTCTAGGGAAACTCCAAATTCATCCAGCTTACGTTTTATTTCCTCTACACATTTTTTTGCCGGCAAAGATCCATAAATTCTGATAAGCCCCAGATTTTTAAATTTGTTACCACCAGAGAAGTTATGTGAATGTAAATTTAAGCTCAGATATCGTCGGTTTCTGATCGAAGTCCACTCGTCAAATGAAATGGAAAATTTATGGTGTTCTTTTAACAAATTTTGTATCTCTGCTTTTAATAATCGTTTTATTTTGTCAGCTTCTTTTACGACTATATTTCGAATCGTATCAGCGCATAGTGGTAATTTGTGACCCGATTTTAGAAAAAGCGTCCTTAAATCTTCACATTCTATGAAAGTCCGGAAAGAATACCCATTCATCGACGTCATGCGGGCAATCATAAGTTGCATAGACGGGTTCGTGTCAGATTCATAATAGTCAGTTACTTTGGTTTTTTTCTTGGGAATGTCTTCAGAACTAGTGGACGGAATCACCATATTCGAAACTTCGCCATGCGATTCAGTAATACTGACTTGCTTCTCACCTGTTATTTGATGTACATTTTTCAGATGTTTTTGTAGCCCGCTCGTACTGCCTCCAACACATTTTAGAATTTTTTGACATTTTTTACATTTAGCACTTACTTTATCACGTGCTCGAAGAAAGTAATGCCATACCGACGTCTTGTCGCTGGCTCTGCTTGGAACTTCTTCATAATCCATTAGGTTGATTATAGGATAAACAGATAACGTGATTTTCCTGTAACAAAAACAGTAATCTTATTGTACTATTATTAGCCTTATATTACAAAACCATATCTACTCAAATAATATGAACTTGTAGCGGAGCTCTGTCATCAGACATCACGACACCCAAGTCCTAACCTTACCTTATTTAATTTTTGACAACATAAACATACCGCACAATGCCGACCATACCTATCTATACAGACATCAGGATTTGTAAATGTTACCTAGGAAATTATCTAAATAAACCACTCTTTTATTAATCGTCGAGACTTTAATCTCTATGTTACCTAAACAAAACGCACTCTTTAATAGCAAAGCTATAAACTATAGTAAGTATATCTACTAAGTGAAAGTGTATAGCTTTTTTACCGACACTTATCAATTCCAAAGCACAAATGTAGAAGAATCAGCAGAAAAATACATTGCAGCATTTTCTCCAATGATGGAAACGAAAAAGATTATTAAACGCATATATTTTGTACTTTCTCCAATAACTGTACGTACTTAAGCAAATTAAGCCAAGAGCAACACAAAATTATGTTATGTATACCTATTTGTAAAAATATGTATATTGTTTTAAAACAAAAAATGTACTTACCGATAACAATCGTTTTGGTTATAAACAGTCAAATTGGTAGCAGCACAAAAACACCGCTCCGCTCACGTCACATTTCTTTCAGGGACTAATTCGTTGCCACGCGTGTAGGCGTCGCGTCGGGAGCGGGAGGGGTGGCGTAGCGTCATGGTAACAAAATGGCCGCTCCTGCACCGCTTGTACGCGGCGTCAGTGTTGCCACTTGCCATAAAATTGAATTTTCAAAAAAAATCCCGAAAGTATCGAAAATCCCGGTTCTTTGTTTTGAATTCCCGGTTCTTTTGTTACTACAAAAATACCGGGATTTCCCGGGATTTTCGGTACCGGGATTTCCCGGTTCTATACACTANATTTTCGGGAAATTTAAAAATTTTATTATTATTTTATTGAATAATCTAAATTATAATGCTAATGAATAAAACAACAAATATGTATCATAATAGTGTAATAATCAGCTTTAAGCTTCAGTCAAACTTAATATTAGGACATATAATCTTGACAAAATCAGTCTTTCATTGATTGAGATCCATAGAAATCAACTTGAGCAGTAATCAGACAATCTAAAACTTATTCTAAATATAATTAAACTCTTAAAAAACAAAAAAAAAATATTTAAACAATCACTTATCTTGAGTATTAATAAGAATCAACAATTATTAGTCATAAAACTAAGGAACAGTCTTTCATTGAATGAAAATAATAACAATCAGGTTTTACTAGCTTTCATCAGCAGAACTAAACATTCATTAAAAACTACTAAAAATCAGACTACAAAGTACTCGAAATTAACGATTAATAAAAATGACCTATGTAATAAAATTAAAAATAAAGTTGAAAACAAAAATCTAAATAAAATCTACGCCGAAATAGAATAGATACAGCGAAACTATTTGGTTTTGACAGCTCTTTTTTTTTCGTTATAATGGGTCCTCAAAAAAATCAACGCGTCCAAAGTTACATCACCCAAACGCGATCTAATTTTGTTACAAATTAAACCAGCTGAAGAAAAGATCCTCTCAGGTTCAACACTCGTCGGTGGAATAGTTAGAAGGTGGTCAAAAGCTTTTGATAAATGTCGCCCACGATCGCCTCCATTCTCAAAAAGTGCCATTTCAATTCTTACATTTGTTTCAATGTCATCATTCTGCGTTACAACACGTTCCCTGCAAATTTTTTTGAGTTCTGCATTTAATTCCTCACCCTTCGTTAAATTACTTCTTTCCGCTGAGAGCTCCGAGTCTTCTTCTATTTCAATGATCTGATTAGGTTGGATTGTTGTTAATAGCGGGGGACTAGTGCGTTTTAGTAATAATACAATCTTATTACACATTTCGTTACTATTTGGTCGGGGAAATACACTTAAATCTTCATCACTTACATTTGCAAAATATGTATCTGGGTTCTGCAAGTAATTAAGTATAGATGCTTCTATTAACCGCCGCTGTGTGTATCGTGTTTTCAGAGCTGATATCATTTTTCTGCTAAGATGTGTATCAATATTAGATAGTTTATTCAATGCGAATTTAATGGCCACATCCGCTGTAAGTAATGTAGCATCTCTACGACACAGCGCTTCTAGTACAGTCTTGACTATGTCAAGAATTTCATGAAATTGTTCAAGATCTTTCCAGTCACTGTCTGAAAAAATTATCTGAACTTTGAGGTCAATCAATGCTTTTACAATACAATTTTTCAACTTTAAGAACCGCTCCAGTGTGTTAGCCAGACTGCTCCATCGTGTAATTGCATCGCACGTCAAAGAATATTCCCTTCCAAACTCATCTACGACATATTTTTGTAGTATGTTGTCATTTTTTGTAGGAGATTTCCGGAATATTTTGACGACCTTTTTCACTTTTGCAATCAAATCATGATATACGAATTGCTGCTCTGATACTTCGGAAGTTGTTGTTACAGCATTTGATGAGAATTCTGCTCCATCTTCATCATCGTCCGAATCGTTATCCGAAGCAGAATTATGCGTGTTACTTTGATGTGCTTGTCTAACTAAGACTGATAAAGGTAAGTCGTCATCATCATCTTCTTCTAATTCTTCTGCCGCGTTTGCTATAAGGGCTTCACTCTTCTTATAAAATACGTCAGCAATGGCAAGCTGGAGAGCATGAGCAATACATTTCTGGTGGTATGATGATAGAAATTTTCCAAATTTAGTCATCATGCTGCATCCATCTGTTGTCTCAGCCACGATATCTTTCTCTAGGGAAACTCCAAATTCATCCAGCTTACGTTTTATTTCCTCTACACATTTTTTTGCCGGCAAAGATCCATAAATTCTGATAAGCCCCAGATTTTTAAATTTGTTACCACCAGAGAAGTTATGTGAATGTAAATTTAAGCTCAGATATCGTCGGTTTCTGATCGAAGTCCACTCGTCAAATGAAATGGAAAATTTATGGTGTTCTTTTAACAAATTTTGTATCTCTGCTTTTAATAATCGTTTTATTTTGTCAGCTTCTTTTACGACTATATTTCGAATCGTATCAGCGCATAGTGGTAATTTGTGACCCGATTTTAGAAAAAGCGTCCTTAAATCTTCACATTCTATGAAAGTCCGGAAAGAATACCCATTCATCGACGTCATGCGGGCAATCATAAGTTGCATAGACGGGTTCGTGTCAGATTCATAATAGTCAGTTACTTTGGTTTTTTTCTTGGGAATGTCTTCAGAACTAGTGGACGGAATCACCATATTCGAAACTTCGCCATGCGATTCAGTAATACTGACTTGCTTCTCACCTGTTATTTGATGTACATTTTTCAGATGTTTTTGTAGCCCGCTCGTACTGCCTCCAACACATTTTAGAATTTTTTGACATTTTTTACATTTAGCACTTACTTTATCACGTGCTCGAAGAAAGTAATGCCATACCGACGTCTTGTCGCTGGCTCTGCTTGGAACTTCTTCATAATCCATTAGGTTGATTATAGGATAAACAGATAACGTGATTTTCCTGTAACAAAAACAGTAATCTTATTGTACTATTATTAGCCTTATATTACAAAACCATATCTACTCAAATAATATGAACTTGTAGCGGAGCTCTGTCATCAGACATCACGACACCCAAGTCCTAACCTTACCTTATTTAATTTTTGACAACATAAACATACCGCACAATGCCGACCATACCTATCTATACAGACATCAGGATTTGTAAATGTTACCTAGGAAATTATCTAAATAAACCACTCTTTTATTAATCGTCGAGACTTTAATCTCTATGTTACCTAAACAAAACGCACTCTTTAATAGCAAAGCTATAAACTATAGTAAGTATATCTACTAAGTGAAAGTGTATAGCTTTTTTACCGACACTTATCAATTCCAAAGCACAAATGTAGAAGAATCAGCAGAAAAATACATTGCAGCATTTTCTCCAATGATGGAAACGAAAAAGATTATTAAACGCATATATTTTGTACTTTCTCCAATAACTGTACGTACTTAAGCAAATTAAGCCAAGAGCAACACAAAATTATGTTATGTATACCTATTTGTAAAAATATGTATATTGTTTTAAAACAAAAAATGTACTTACCGATAACAATCGTTTTGGTTATAAACAGTCAAATTGGTAGCAGCACAAAAACACCGCTCCGCTCACGTCACATTTCTTTCAGGGACTAATTCGTTGCCACGCGTGTAGGCGTCGCGTCGGGAGCGGGAGGGGTGGCGTAGCGTCATGGTAACAAAATGGCCGCTCCTGCACCGCTTGTACGCGGCGTCAGTGTTGCCACTTGCCATAAAATTGAATTTTCAAAAAAAATCCCGAAAGTATCGAAAATCCCGGTTCTTTGTTTTGAATTCCCGGTTCTTTTGTTACTACAAAAATACCGGGATTTCCCGGGATTTTCGGTACCGGGATTTCCCGGTTCTATACACTAGTGCGTACACTGCCTGTCTGACCTCCACAATCCACTTACCTGGACAGCCCGAAACCCATTGGTAAAACTGGTTGTCCGACTTTCTGGCTTCTGACTACCCGTAACGACTAACAAAACTGGTCAAATGTCAGTCGGGACCCATCAGTTTATTGTGCCTTCTGAAACACGGAAGAACTCGTTATGATAAGATGGTCACCCAGCCACGGACCGAACGTGCCAAGCGTTGCTTAACTTTATGATCAATCCAACCACGCGGCTTTGACTTCACACGAGTTCTTCTATAATCTCACAAATGTTAATCCCTTCCGAATATTGTCCGAGCTTTTATTCGCTACGATATATAGCGTAACTTATGGTCCTAAGTAAATATAATATGTATGTACGTACTTCTTTACCCAACTGCCAAGAAATGTTATTCGAAAGCATTCTCCCAAAGATGACTGAAGTCGTAGCTTCTAACTTAGGCATTGGGGCTCTTAAGATTTAACGATTTCTATTCGATACTTTCATTGCTAGTGGTAGGACAAGTTTTGTAGCCCTGAATCTGGGATTCAAGAACAGAGTATACTATTGCTATAATCTATTACTTATTTGAAATATCGTTTGGTTTTTACCCGACTGCTAAGAAGCGTTGTGTTTTCCGCGCGTATTGTAGTATGTATTGTAGATAGATAAACATGCAATAGGTATTCGAACATCTCACTTCTATTCTATTCTATTCTATTTTTTTATATGGCAAGCTTCGTCGATATTGTTGTCAACGATTCTGCCACTGACGAGTAAAATGAGAAGCAAGTATGCATTTCCTTTTTGCAACCATGAGGAATTTAGAAAAAGTTGAATTTGAAATTTTTGAAAAACTTGTTGAGTTAGTAGGACGACACTGAAACAAACAAAATTATACATATATAGATATTGTTAGTAAAAAAAAAAAAAAAACAAAACACAACTATGAAAATAAACATAATCTTATACAATAAGAACAACAATATGAGCCACAATTAAACAGTGACCTTAATAGGTCAAAGTTTATAATTTAATATTATTTCGAAGGATAAATATCATGAGGGTTTGGAGTAGTTCTGGGGAAGAGTGAGTTAAAAGGGAGGGAAAGTTAATTGGTACAGGAATCTTTAATTTTGGGAGGCGGCTATAGAGGTCGAAGGATGAGGTGTTGATGGAGCAATTGAAAAATATGTGCTCCAGGCTACCTTCATCTAATCCACACTCACAGAGAGATGAGTCCTGTACATGAATTTTGCGCAGAAAAACCGGAGTGCAGCAGTGGCCTAAACGTATTCTGCAAAGGGCAGATATAACAAATTTGGGGAATTTTTTGAAATGAAAATACCAAGGTTTACTTTTTACGAAAGGTTGGATAGCATAATAGGAACTACCCTTTTTCCTACTGGACAGATTCCAGCATTCCTGCCATGAAGTCACAAGGTGCGATTTTGGAAGATTCAGCAGGTCATACCCTTGAAGGGAGAAGTGTGCAGGATCGGCTGAAACTGATGTGCAGGCGTCTTTGGCCAGAGCATCTACACATTCATTCCCCTTGATGCCGCAGTGACTTGGTATCCAGACTAGGTGAACTACTTTTTGTTGATCTGCACAAGCTAATAGGGACTTTTTAATGTTTAGGATTATAGGACTGTGGAGCTTGCTTTTAAAGGGATTTTGGGATAGGGCTTGGAGACAGCTTAAGGAATCTGTAAAGATAACACCTGAGCTGATTTCATGGGACTCTATAAAAAGACAAGCTTCCAATAAAGCCACACACTCGCCTGTAAATACAGAGGACTCCTTTGGGCATTTAAATTGTAAAATAATTTTAGAATTTTGGTAATATACAGCAGCACCAGTGATGCTGCTTGGCGTTAATTTTGAAGCATCCGTAAAAAATCTTTGGAACCCTTTCCATCTTTCTCCCACCACCGCGTTAAAGGTCGAATTCGCCGACGGGGACTTCTTGGAAATACCGATATCATAGTATATTTTGGGATTATAACAAAGTACTTCATAAGAAAAGTTGAAAACTGGTAATCTAGAATACTGGGCAATAGGACAATTTAAATTTAGAATAAAACGGTATGCTTTTAGAATTAGAGGGATTTCTTTATGTACCCAGTATTTTGAGGTTCTACATAAGACGTCTAAGTCCTCTAATTTAGGGATGAGAGGGTGGGAAGTTTTAGGAATTACCCTAGATAAGAAGCGGGAAGCTAGATACTGCCTTCTCAAGGCCAATGGAGGTTCGGCGCATTCAACCTGCAAAGCGTTAATGGGAGAGGACTTCATGCAACCTGAGATGATCCGAAGACATTGAGACTGAAGCCTATCTAATCCTGCCAGGGCACCCCTGTTGCAAGGAATCAGAACGAATGAACCATAATCTAATATGCTCCGGACCAGGGCGTTATAAACTAATTTCATGGTGTAAGGATGAGCCCCCCACCATACACCAGAAAGGGCTTTGAGTATGGAAATCACCCTTTCGCACCTTTTAACTAAATAGTTAAAGTGCTCCACTCCAGTTAGCCGAGAATCCAGATAAACCCCTAAAAACTTTGCCTTTTTAACAACAGGGATCTCCTGACCCTGGATTTTTATTGGTACTTGGGGGATTATGCGTTTGCGAGAAAAAATTACAACCGAGCTTTTAGGAGCAGACAGAGAAAGGCCATGGTCAAGTAGCCACTGTTGCAGAGAATCCAGAGAAAGGCAGAGGGATGAGGCAGCATCCACAATTGAGGCATTGGTTACATAAAGTACCAGATCGTCTGCGTATTGCAGAATGTGGCAATCGTTATTTAGGCAAGAACCAATGTCAAATGTGTATAGGTTGAAAAGTAATGGACTAAGGACGGAGCCTTGGGGAAGGCCCCTCCATGTGAATCTTTCCTCAAATGCCTCACCCTGCACTCTCAGCACCAGAGACCGTGCCATAAGTAGACCGCATATACATTGGATCATTCTTACCGGGAGCCTCAGCTGATGCAGTTTCTGCCTGAGAAGGGGAAGGAGGACACTGTCATATGCGGAAGAGATGTCTAGGAAGGTGGCTACAGCAGATTCATTTTTGGAAAAGGCTGTGCGAACGTCAGTTACTAATGTTGCCACACTATCCATTGTGCCAAGTCCCTTTCTGAACCCAAATTGATAGCTCGGTAGTACGTCCCTAGATTCGACTAACCACTCAAGCCTATTTTTTATGAGGTGTTCTAATATCTTAGCCAAAACGGAGGACAGGGCAATTGGTCTAAGGCCATTCGGATCATCAGCGTTTTTGCCGGGTTTCAAAAGCGGTATAATAATTTGAAGTTTCCATTGATCAGGAACCCAACCAAAATGATAGCAGTAATTTACAATGCTAAGAAAATAGTTTTTAGCGTTTATACCGGCATGAATTATAAATGAATACGGTATGCCGTCGATGCCCGGGGCAGAGTCCCGAACATGACGTAACACCGCATTCAATTCATCCATTGTAAATGGATTATCCAGAGGGTCGTCCGATGAATCCACAGGCGATTGTACGAATTCTGAAGACAAAGGAACATAGGCTGGAGCAATTCTGTCAAAGAAGGACTCAGCGGTTTGTCTAGTGATGGGGGAGGATATTGATGGAGAGCACCCACGTCTGAAGCGGTTTATGCTCTTCCATACTGCGGACACTGGAGTGGAAGGAGAAAGAGAAGTGCAAAACTTTACCCAACCACGACGTTTCTTCTTACGAAAAAGCCGTTGAGATCGAGCGTACACTCGTCTGTACTGTAGTAAATTGTCGTTGTTCATCGCTTCATTGTACTGCTGTTCGGCTTCCTTTCTGTCACGTATTGCTGACGTGCAATCTTGGTCCCACCACGGGGGTGATGGAATTTTATTCCTGGCACAATTGCGCAGGGGAAATGTAGAATCAGCACTAAAGGTAATGGCAGAAATAAAGCCGTCATAACAGCTCTTAGCATGGCAGTGACCAGAAGAATGCGGGAAAGTAGAAGATAAATTTGGAAGGTCATTTATTTTCTCCTCCAATAGTGAAGCAAATCGTGACCAGTCAGGTTTCGACAAGTTGTACTTCAACAGTGGAGGAGAAGTTTTCTCTAAGTAAGTTTTGTTTAATAACGTTATAACAATAGGGTAATGGTCGCTACCATGCGTCAGAGGAGTGCACTGCCAATGAAACGATGCCGCCAACTCTACAGAACAAAATGTGAGATCTACACAACTCTTCTGCTGTCCAGGGAGGGATCTGCGAGTAGGACAACCATCATTTAAGATGCAGAGGTTTAGGTCATCGAGGATTTCTGCTAAACCTTTCCCAAACGCATCACACCGGTTGGAGCCCCATCTAAAATGATGACAATTAAAATCACCCATAACTAGCATAGGCCCATCTATATTATTAAAAACATGTCTAAGGGAACCTAAAAAGTTTTGGTGTGGATGGGAGATATAAACAGATAATACAGTAATACCGACAAATTTTGCTGCAACTATGTTAATATCACCATCCAGAGCAGGAAGAGGCAGGGTCGAGAGTGGGACTCTATCATTAATGAAAAGGGCCGACCCTCCATAACCATCAGACCTATCACATCTCAAAATATTAAAATGTGGCATGCGAAAGCTAAGACTTGGTGTAAGCCAAGTCTCAGCAATAGAACAAGCCAGGGGCTTGTATTTATTGAAAAGGAATATGAGGTCATGCTTCTTATGAAACACGCTCCTCACATTCCATTGCAGGAATACCTGGCGAGGCGCCATTTTTAACATTAAGTAGTAGAGAAACAAGTTGATGGGCGACGTTGGACGGTATTTGGGAATTATTTGACAATACAGACGTAAGAACTTTAATTAGAATTTCTGTTAGAGAAGATATATTATTAGAATCGACAAAGGGGTTATTTAGAGCGCAGCCATCAGGCTGTGAAGGTGAGGGGGAGTTAACAATACGCTGATGAGCAGCTTTGTCATAAGAAGGTGAGAGGGGAGCATGGGTCTTCGGCTTTAAGAATACTGTTTTGCGATATGACTGAGATTGACTTGATGATTTCGCAGCATTCGCATAACTGCGGGAAGCAGGTGGAATTGTTTTGCTGACCTCTGCATAAGACAAGGATTTCTCAGCCATAATGGTTTTTATGGCTTTCTGTCTGCCATGCTCCGGGCATGACTTGCTGTTAGCAAAGTGATTACCAGAGCATAACACACAAAACGCCTCACTCTCTGAAATGTTGCAACCATCACCGGGGTGATCGTGGCCACATTTACAACAGCGTGGTTTGGACCTACATACTAACTCCACGTGACCGAACCTACAGCACTTACGGCACTGGATGGTGGGATATACATATTGAACGACAGGAAGGGAGGTATAGCAGCAATAAATCCTATTAGGTAAGACCTGGCCATCAAAAGTGATAACACAGGTCTCTGTAGGTTTAAATTCTGTGATGCCATCTCTGAAAATTTTTCGATTGATGCGGCGAACCTTAAGGATTTGTCCACAGCCTGAGGGCACTGAGAGATATGTCTTTGCTTCCTCTTCACTTATATCGCTGGGAACGCCCGTAACGACACCCATGCGAGTTATATTAAAGGTGGGGATTGCAGCAACATAGCTATTTTTTGACAGAATGGCATTAATAATAAAGGAGTTTGCATCCTGAGGGGATGAAAACTCGACAGATACTCTATTGCGACCAACTTTTTTAACACCATCACGAACAATATTTGCAATGTTATTTTTGAGCAAAAACATACCAAAAGTTACCGGGTGCAGGGTAGATCCCGCATTAGGCTGGGGCTCCAGGCGTGACACATGTACTATAAAAGGAGCTTTATCTGTTGCAGAGTATCTGCTGCGACCTATTTGGTTCCGCTGTTGTTTTGCTGGTACACTGCTTGGTGAGCTGACGTCATCTCCGGGACGCTTCCTATTCTGGTTAGATGAAGGCAGGGATTCGGAGAGGGGTTGATTTTGGATGTTCGCGATGCTGCAAGCAACATCGGCGAATTGGGAAAGTGGAAAGTTGGGGGATAATGGAGCAAAATCGGAGATGTCAGGGGGATCGGGATCAGGCGGTTTATTTCGCTCCATTCTACCTAAAAAACCCTAAACTTTATTAAAATAATACGTACACAGCTGTTAATATACACAAGCACAACACACACAACAAAAACAAGTCCCAAAAGTCACAAAAACACTGAAAACAAACAATAAATTCTAGACACACGTGCTAACCAAAGACACTCTGTGGCGAGAATTGAACATCTCACTTTATTACGACATTCAGGGTTAAGCTGGATTCGTCATGCTGGTTTTCAAAAGGGATCTACCCTAGTCTACGACTAAGATTGTAACTCGTTTCTGCCTTTTCAGTTGCTGAATTAGGATTGTTAGCGCGGGCGGGTTTTCTGTTTTTAAATCATTACTCTGAATGATAACAGTTAAGAGATAGTTAAATGTAGAAACAAGCTCAGTTAAAGGATATATTTCCAGACCTACATGTCTATTTTGTCAAAACTTTCATCATTTTCTCCTACACCATGAAGGAAAAACAACTTTCCAACGTGTACCTAAGTTAATGTTATAAATGTAGATAGGTTTAGTTGTCTGGTTTGATGAACTATGTAGAGGCTAATAGCAACCTTATAAGTAAAACAATATAGTGTCAGTATGTCGTCGGAGACGTGGGGTGGTCGATTTTTTTATTAACTTAGGGTAGGTGCGGTCGGGAGCGGCAGGCCAAACATCGTCTTGTCCAGATCGATATCGTTACGGACTATTCCGCTTGCGACACACTCCAAATCGCACAATATTTTTACTTAGTCGACTGCATGATATTCTTTCTTTCAATAACGACCATGTTTAGCGTAGACGATGATCTATTTGCTCCTTCAGTTCCAGCTCCTTTGTCTTAGAATCTGCCCATCATTACAACTTGACAACTTTCGGGAGATGCTCGATATGCCGTCTCTTTGACTTATTGGTTTATATAAGCCTAAATAAAGTTATGAAAATTGAATACGAATACACTCAACTCATCAATTTGCTGTCAGTAGGAACGTGCTACTTTACGTATGGGCTTTGACTGCTCAAAATTTATGTTCGACGGAAGCAATGAAGTGTTATGGCGTAGCTACGAAAGTGCTTAGTTAGCAATCAAATTGCTACTAGATAACTCAGCGAAATGTTAACATTACATTATATTAATACAACGATATTGTAGGTACATTTTGTTAATATGTACTCTTGACGAAACTCTTGAGTGGTAGCTTGGTTACCTCTTTTGTGAATTGTTAAACTTAAGCTTTCTAGTTGTAGTATAATCACTAGTCAGTAGGGAGAAACACCTTTGGAAACATTTTCCATATTTTAAGGGTCAATATTGTTTTAAGTTTATGCACCTGAAACGGATTAAATCTAGAGACCAAGTAAGATGTAGCATCTAAGGTTGTCTAAGTAAAGTTTTTCTCAAATATTTTTTTCGTCAAGCCGTCAGTTTTTCATGAGGTACATACATTGACGTCTGATGAACGTCGAGTTCTTATAGACTTTTTGTTCAATATGAACTCCAAAAAAAATACCATCTTGTATGTAATGCCCCTAGTTCATAGCCAAATATAATTTTAAACTACCAGCATTTTTATATTAAATTATGTAGAGAACAAAGTCTACAGCCGATAATACACTACTCACAAAAATTTAAGGATATTTTTTCATGGACGATTTTCTTATGGGATTTTCAAGAAGCTGTATCTCCAAGGAAAATGATCGTACAGCAAAAAAAAAATCCAGGAAATTATAGATCCAAGATTCTAGTTTTCAAATCTATCCATGATTCTATTTTTAAATCACTAGTTTTGGAATAACACTAAAGAAATCAAGGAAAGAAAAAAATTACAGAATTTTTTTCAACTTTGGAAAGCTACAAGTTCATAAAAAAATTTTTTTTCTTTATCTCACTCCAAAGTTTTTTTTTTAAATTTTATGCGCTTTCATTTGATGTAACCGGTTAGTTTGTACGACGATTTTCCAAGGAATTATTGCCAATCAAAGCAAAAACGATCTCGTTCACTTTGTTTATCAATAACTCTGTAAATAATGATTGAATAGAAAATCTAAGCAGAGTTTTGAAATCTACACAAAATTTCCAATAAGAAACCATGGATAGATAATGGCAGTACCACTTTTTTTGGAGTAATATCTTCTTTTGAAAAAAAGGTCAAAAAATGACATATTGAAGGATATTTGGAATACTTGCTGTAACTTTTGATGCGATGGATGAACGAAGGATATCGGAGTAAATTTTTTAACATTAAGATATCCCGGAATATCCCTGAGAAATTCAAACCACTGCGATTTGTTTTTCTTGATGTTCGGAGGCTTTAAACTTTCAGCTACCGCAAAAAATGACAATTCTGAACGAGTTACCAATTCATACCGATTTTTCCAATTAAATTAAGTTTTACTCTAAAATTTTAATTTATTTCATCAAATGGTGAATTCTCGTTACAAATATTCAGTTTTTTTGCAATGTTTTTTCTTACCTAACTTTTATCCCTTCTGAAAAGGAGTAATTACGCGAGTCACATTTGTTGCATAACTCCGACGAGGCACGTGAAAAGATGAATTTTGATAGAAATGATTTCTTACTGTGCTCGTTTACGTGCAAAAAAATGTAGACAAAATAAAAAAAAGGTTCTGAGTTTTTTATTTTACTTACAATTTCTTTTTTTTTATAAAAAATCTTCTCTTCGATTAANACGAGTCACATTTGTTGCATAACTCCGACGAGGCATGTGAAAAGATGAATTTTGATAGAAATGATTTCTTACTGTGCTCGTTTACGTGCAAAAAAATGTAGATAAAATAAAAAAAAGGTTCTGAGTTTTTTATTTTACTTACAATTTCTTTTTTTTTATAAAAAATCTTCTCTTCGATTAATTTTCCATTTTGATCGAATTAGTAAAGATTATGGAGTAAAAAAAAATGATTTTACTGGAAAAATCGGTATGAATTGGTAACTCGTTCAGAATTGTCATTTTTTGCGATAGCTGAAAGTTTAAAGCCTCCGAACATCAAGAAAAACAAATCGCAGTGGTTTGAATTTCTCAGGGATATTCCGGGATATCTTAATGTTAAAAAATTAACTCCGATATCCTTCGTTCACCCATCGCATCAAAAGTTACAGCAAGTATTCCAAATATCCTTCAATATGTCATTCTTTGACCTTTTTTCAAACGAAGATATTACTCCAAAAAAAGTGGTACTGCCATTATCTATCCATGGTTCCTTATTGGAAATTTTGTGTAGATTTCAAAACTCTGCTTAGATTTTCTATTCAATCATTATTTACAGAGTTATTGGTAAACAAAGTGAACGAGATCGTTTTTGCTTTGATTGACAATAATTCCTTGGAAAATCATCGTACAAACTAACCGGTTACATCAAATGAAAGCGCATAAAATTTTCAAAAAAAGCTTTAGAGTGAGATAAAGAAAAAAAAAATTTTTATGAACTTGTAGCTTTCCAAAGTTGAAAAAAATTCTGTAATTTTTTTCTTTCCTTGATTTCTTTAGTGTTATTCCAAAACTAGTGATTTAAAAATAGAATCATGGATAGATTTGAAAACTAGAATCTTGAATCTATAATTTCCTGGATTTCTTTTTGCTGTACGATCATTTACCTTGGAGATACAGCTTCTTGAAAATCCCATAAGAAAATCGTCCATGAAAAAATATCCTTAAATTTTTGTGAGTAGTGTATTTTAAAATTGAATTACTTCAATGAAAATCATAAGTAAATACGTAGTGTCAATCGTCTACTTGTTAAGTTCACACTGGATCTCAGTTATCTGACTGCTGATTCAGCCTCTAGCTTATGTATTTTACGTACTATTAATAACTGTGTAAATATGTAACCAAAGTCGAGGTTACAAATATTAACTTAAATAAATGTGTGACGTAATGAACCATAAGGCGTACTTACCAGGAATATAGCGATTTACGTCGTGCCTTTACGTTAGTCAGTAAGACAGTAATTAATTCATTATTTTTCGTGTAAGGACCTCCTGGTATTCATTTCGTAAACCACAAAATCAGGGGGCACGGCAGTGCCCCCGCCAAGTCAAGCAGAAAAAGCGGCACGGCCGTACCATCCTTTTCTCGAAGCAATTCAGGCTATTTTCGACCCACTATAATTTCGTTGTGGATAAAACAAGAAGCCTGAATTTTTAGTAACTAATTAGGCATTGTATAAATACGGTGTATTTATAATTTCAGACAATTTGAACCAGTAGTTTAAGAATGACAACTTGTTAAAGTTTCTGAATTTTGTCACTCACTGACTCACCGATCATCAAAAGTCCAAGGCACTTCTAGCAGACATAGAAGCTTCAAATTTAGAATACATATAGAGTTTAGTATCCTTATTATGGGAAAACTTAAACATTTTGCAATTTCGGTCCAGTTTTCTAAATACACTAACTGCATGAATAACTTTGTAATCCTATATAAATGTATAGGATTACAAGGTTACATTTGCAGTTAATGAATAATTACTGTACAATAGAAAATAATAGGTGTAGATAGATATCTACTATATGAGGCATCACGGGAGGGGGTATAGAGTGGGTAAGGGTGTGTTTAGCCCATGAAACTGAACAACATACCCGTGGGAAAATATGTTGAATTATGAAAAAAACGTCTTTACATTACAAATTCTACTTATGTTCCAAGAGAAAAGTTGTTCAGTTTCCTGGGCTAAAGACACCCTTTACGTGTCTTTTGTATATGATAAAGATAAACTCTACAAAAAAGAAGTGAGATCATTAAAAACATCCTGTAAAAACCCCAAGTCTCGCAGCTCAATCTCTCTACCGTAAAAGTTGTGAGATCCATGTAATACCAAGTCGGTTAATCTATTTAGTCTCTGCTTAAAGGACCTTCTGTCTTTAGTTATTACATACGTTTAACAAATAGAACGACTTGGCCATCACATGAAAACAAAGCCCACCACACCAATTCAATAATTAGTACTCTTGTTCGCCATTGAAGTGTAAGATATTCACCTCAATCATCATATTCTGACGGACTCTGGTGAGGAATTAGGTTGCTGGCCCGTCGTGCTGTGTAGTGCGATACATACTAATAACCAAATCATGCGATGGCCAAGTCGATCTATTTGTTAAACGTATGTAATAACTAAAGACAGAAGGTCCTTTAAGTAGAGACTAAATAGATTAACCGACTTGGTATTACATGGATCTCACAACTTTTTACGGTAGAGAGATTGAGCTGCGAGACTTGGGTTTTTTACAGGATGTTTTTAATGTCATTAATAATTTCATCATTCAAAGCTTGCAGTTAAACCTTAGAATCAATATACATGTAAAAATCACTTCAAATCATAAATCTTCACCATAATTCGCGTTGCGGTCCTGCTTACTATGAAGATATTGACAATAAAATATTAGCGGTGGTGTCCCACAAGGTAGATTGTTTGGCCCAACATGTTTTTTTTCAAAATAATATTGGCAACTGATGATACTTGCCTAAGTTCAGGAACTAACGTCGCAAAATCCTTGTTTATCAAGGGCCTGCACTGGACAAACCACTTAAAAACTTTAGGGTGATCAAAAATGGCAAGGACGTAATTCCAGTATAGACAAGAAAATTAAGTGGTGCTATGTGTCATGTCATACGCAACAATCGTGTGTCGCGTTTCCGTTTCATATTTTTGTTTGACCAATACTGAATTGCTTTAGGAAGTAGACAGTCTGGATGCCTATTTCACGTTTTTGCACATGTGTTAAAAATACATCCTGTATATGAATATAGAACTGATAGAATGAAACCAATGAAATGTGTGGTATGTACTTGTTGTATCCAAAAATAAAGCCGAATGGAAATGCCTCGTTCTATCTATAAAAAAATTTAAGCTTATCGCGGTAGCAACTCATAGTCGCGCGTATATTGTGTTCCCACTGTTGGACGCGGACTTTTTGTTACACAGAGAAGGAACAAATGGTGACTTGACCTTTTACGTTCAGATTTCTTGAAAAAATGACCATGGTGCTTGTCTGACCTGAATCGAACCCGCGCACTCGTACTTGGGAGGCAGGTCAGGGCACCTATTTGCTCTTTCTGAAATATAAAAGATTTGATTATCAAGTGGTGATAACATCTTCAATAATCTTGTGATATTGGTAGATTTGATTGGTAGGGCCATCCAATTCAAAGTTGCATATTAATTTGACTCAACAAAACAAAACATTGGTAAGGTTTTTATAAAACAATCTGGCTATGGCTGCAAAAAGAATGACAATTGCCTCGACAGTCCTTAGCATAAAAAGGATAACAACTCCAGGAAATACAGCAAGTAGTTAGCTAATGAAACTCTACCGACTACAGTTAGACAGTGCTCATTCAGCCAGTACGTTTTTGGTTCAATATTTCTATGCAAATTATTGTTTGGCTTGCTCCTCAACGTTATGCGTATGTTATTGCGTGAATTTCAATCATAATCATATTACCTTTTTATTAAATTCTAAAAATAGACGCTGAGAACGTTATCGCGGGCGTTATCTCATGGCGAGATCGTGGTTCACCGGCGCTGGCGTTCGTGCGTGTGGTGCGGCCTGTAAGCACGCCTCCAATGAGCTAGCGGCTAGCCTGACATTGTGCGCACAGCCAGATTAGCCTGCTAGGTGCCACCAATATGCTGACTCCGCTGCATCGCACACTGCGGGCTATGTGCGGTTATTGACTCTAGGGGTAGATAGCGCTTATGTATACGACTACAAAGCACCAACTCAAATATGGTGCACGTCTATCAATATATAATTTGTCAAAAACATATAAATGAAAATTAAAGCCTGTAATTTTAAAGTCATCAAGAGTTTTATATCAAGGTGTTTGGCATGACTTGAAGATAAGTTTTGAGAAGACGACGTGCATGTTGTCAAAACAGCGGCACGTCAATTGGTCTAATCGGCGGCCGGCTGCGAGCCAATTACTTACTTGACAGCATGGAAGCAATTCCTACATTTGAGGGCGGAAAACGCGCTGCAGGAAGACTTCCCTTTATTGAGTTACAGAAATAGACACGCTCATTGTCGCGTCATCTAGTGTTTCAATAAATTCTTTCAATGATTGTCCTCAAAAATATTGACCCTACGTTTTGTTAGGTCCACGATCATGACGCGAGGGATTTTTTTAGTAGTTAGTGACTATAATTTGCTTCTTTGGGGGCTGTCTTTTTGTTGGGGGCTGTCTTTTTGTAAAATTGACCTTCAAAAAGTGCTGATTTTCAGCCTACTTTGAATAAACGACTTTTTATCTTTATCTTTATCTTTTATCTTTTATAAAGAGCATTTTAATTTGACGTGCATATTGCATTTGTGGTTGTTATTACCTACTGATTCTCTAACCACACCATGGCCGGATGGCCGGTTTCTAAACCAATAACAGATTAACTTTTGGAATATGTACGATGATCTCGTTAAGCGTTCTAAAAGTTTACTAATAGGCGGTATCTAGCTACTAATTTCTTTAAGTTCACCTCACGACAAATACATAATTATGTTTATCAAGATAAGTTTTAATTGCCATCACAATAATTACGTTTGCTGACCGAGATCAAAGCGCACACTGTTTCAGCTCGCCTTTTATCGACCAATCATCCTCTTATCGCAATAGGACAATGACTCTGAAGTTTTATGAAACCATGAAGGGTTTATCTTGATACCAAACCTTAGAAAAGTGCTTTTTATCTACTCTATTTCAATTACACCTTGTGAAATTCTTCTAGTGCTACGATGTGTGAGGGGAATACTTGGTTTTGTCTTGGAACAAACACGGTTGCGGTATTATTATGAAAGAGTTTAACAACAGCCATAAACTGAGTCCTATGTAGTTGGTTTTATCTATACAAAATCAGTCAAAAGCGTTTATCTGACTTAAAGACTTAGTAAGACTGACTGTCTGGTCATTATGCTTTATTAATTAGCAAGTAACAATACTAAATACGTATCTAGCAACATTTAGAACTTATACTTTAAAATCTAATTTGCAGAATATTATTAGAGAACGTTAAATGTATATCTTATTTTTGTATCCAGGTGAGCGTGTCGTGGTGAAGGCGACGGCATGTGGCGCAGCGCGCAGTTGCTGGTACTTGCGGCGCTGAGCCTATTGGCCGAGCCTTCGCTGGCCGCCAAGAAGTTCAACCTCACCATCGGCTACCTGCCCTGCCTCACCGGCGACCTGCGCGACCGACAAGGCCTCACTGTTTCTGGAGCTCTCACCATCGCCCTCGAGGAGGTCTGCGCGCATTACCACCCATTACAATAATTCAGATAATACTTGATACATCCATTAAAATAAATCTAGCCAAGGACATTCTGAATCTTTCCATTAGCCACAACGCATATCGTCTGATATTTTTAGTACCACATTAAATCAAATGTAATGTTACACCAACCCAGTTTCTAATAATTCATTCAATTTTAAATAACTAGCGATCTTATTACACTCGGTACTTTAAAAAGTGGGCGAAATAACATGTTACTCTAAATTTGGATGGACACGTACAATGATAAACTTTGTTTGATCAGCGCAAAATCATATCTACACTTCCGTAGTTATTTTTAGCTCGAGGGCAAACAAGTCGAGTTAACTTTTAGAATTCCTTGTACATAAATAAATATCCTATAAATATACATGCATTGCTATGTGGTTACAGTTATCCCGTCTATAGGGAAACTTTGATCCCTGTTTGAACTTACGCAGAAAGTTGTTTATGGGTACCTAAAATGTATACCCAATCTTTAGAATGCTTATTATTTAGACCTGTTATCAGAGCCGTTTCTCCCTTCAGCTACGGGGGGTGTTGATTATTACCTACTGTGGACACTTGGCACGTGCCCAACTATTCCCAATGGCTAAGTGGGATAGGATCCTTCTTGACATAAGCACCTTTAAGATCCATTTGATTTTCAGCTGAACAATGACACGGAGCTACTGCCGGACGTCCAGCTACTCCTGGAATGGCACGACACGAAGTTCGACACGGTGACGGCGACGCGCTTGCTCACCGACATGAGCTGCGCAGGCGTCGTCGCGTTCTTTGGACCCGAGGGCCGCTGCCATACTGAAGCCATCATTGCGCAGTCTAGGAACTTGCCCATGATCTCTTATGTACGTATTGCTTTTGAACATTTTAAATAATTGGTGGTGGTTAATGTTCATAATTGAAGTGTTTATCTTATTGCCCTGGTTGGCATAATGTGATAGCTTAGTGTAATAGATAGCAATTATTTTAAGTAATCGATATGTCTGTGGTTATTAAAGATGTCTAGGTAATCAGTTGTACACAAATTTCGATTTGTTTGTTACAGAAATGCTCAGATTACCAAACTTCGACATTGTCGAATTTTGCGAGATTGGAGCCGCCTGGTGCTCAGGTAAGCAATATCTTATTGAAATGTCATTGACACACTCATTACCCGTCTAGCAAGGTTTACTAACATTTTACTTAATTTCAGGCGACAAAATCTGTAATATCGCTCCTCCGGTACTACAGATGGAACAAGTTCTCCATTCTGTACGAGGAGTCGTGGGTGACGGTAGCCCTGACACTGGAGAACCACGCTAAGAAGAACAACATGACGGTGAATCACCAGCGGCCGGTCATAGAGTCCCACAAGTGCTGCGAGGAGAAGATGACTTGCTGCGCGCCGGGGTTCTGGTATCAGTTCATACAGGATACCAAGAATAGGACCAGAAGTGAGTGGTTCACACAGATTTGTTCTTTGTGGACTAGGATATAAATACATTTTTCGTGATGATCAAGTTTCTATTTTGCAACTTTTAATTAAAAGCATACACTTTTATAGTACACCTTTTCTTATAGCTGTAATTTAGTTACCTGTCTAAAATATATGTTTTGTGTTTTCCAGTATACGTTTTCTTGGGATCACCCAGTGGGCTGATAGATATGATGACAGCTATGGAATCGCTGAAACTGTTCTCCAAAGGAGAATACATGGTCATATTTGTAGATATGATGACTTATTCACCCAAAGATGCATTGAAATACCTGATAAGTAAGTATATTTTATATGTACTTAGAATATTAGATGGTAAATCAATGTTTGTAATATCGCTTTCAAATTGACGCATTATCTGTTCGGGTTTTCCGCGCGGTTATCGCGTATGTACGGGTGTCAGCCCTGTTACAGATTAAAATGATGATGAATCTTTGAATGATGACGCCCTAATACACGTGAATAACAACATAGGCTATTTTTTATCCGGGTACGGGAAATAGTTCCCTCGGGAAGCGGGCGAAGCCGAATTCAAATTATGTAGGTACATATTTTGGCAATACCATGTAGACATATTCTGAACTAACTTCTGCCAGCGGCTTCGCCCGCTTCCCGAGGGAATTATTTCCCGTACCTGGATAAAAAGTAGCCTATGTTGTTCCTCGGGGTCTATTCTATCTCTGTACCAAATTTCATCAAAATCGGCTCACTGGTTTAGGCGTGAAAGCGTAAGAGACAGACAGACAGAGTTACTTTTGCATTTATAATATTAGTAGGGATTAAGCTTTTGGATATTTATATCCTAAATTATTTATGATGACACGTGTGAAACAACGGGAAATACACAACTTGCTTCTGATATCAAAATCGCAGTTCATTGAAAAGGATATGTTTATAGTTTTTAGCACATTGGTCAGCATTACACAGTTCCGTTTTCCTTATTGTTTTAGTTACGTGATGACCCATTGATTGTAAACCGTAAACATTATAATTGCTAATTGAAACTATTTATGTTCCTGTTTTACTGAATATTAATATTTGTTTGTTTTCGACACGAGGACATTACTTTTTACAATTGATGTGCACTTTTTACGCATTTATACGTCATTCTTAAACTGATTGTTTAGCTTAAGAGTAAAGGTAATGCTCTATGTAGATGAAAAAAGGGGAACGTTACAACTATCAATTTTGTCGAGACCTCCTTAGCTTATATTATTATTTCCTAGCCATTTTTCAGAATAGGCTAAAGGTCACTTTGAAGGCTGTTCTTACCGCCAATGGCTCGGTCCTAAAAGGCTAGAGTGATCGTTAATGAGTTTTTGAGCTTAGCAAGCAGCAACCACCTTTAATAAACAGTATAAATGTGCAAGTAAAAAATAATATATTTTCTAGAAACGGAGGACCGGGTGCTAAAGCTAGGCTGTCCGAATAAGGCGGAGTTCAAGAAGCGAGCGCAGTCGTTACTAGTCGTGGTGTCTTCAGAACCATCTAGCAGCTACGAGGAGTTCACCAACAAAGTTCGCAAATATAACACGATAGAACCCTTCAACTTCAAAGAATACCCAATTATTGGCAGCAAGTTTAGTAAGGTCAGTTTTGTAAGAATTTATTTAGCTAGATATAACCTACCGAAAATCGAATATGATATTATTGTCACAGTTCTCGCCATACTTGATGGCGGTTCGCAACTTATTTCCGCAGTAATAATTTATGCGCAATGTCTCCCATGATATTGTGAGCTGCCAAAAAGTTTGCCTAGGACATATTTTTTTTTACTTTTAATTACCTATTCATAAAATGTTAAATACTCATAGGTACCATCTACATTACTTGGTATGTTTATTGTTAACTATTGAATGATATTATTTACAAATAATTAGTAACAAATATTTTTTTTACAATGCGATGTTCTGTTCACAGTTTGTTTCGATCTACGCTGCGTACCTATACGACTCGGTGAAACTCTATGCTAGGGCTTTGAATGAAGTTATAAAGGAAGAGACTCGTACTGAACCACTGACTGAGGCTAAACTGCGCGGCATCGCCACGAACGGGACGCGCATCGTCGCCAAGATGATTCAGAGTTCACCTTATAAAAGTAAGTAGAACTATTAAAGAACCTTTTTGAACGCAGTAAATATCATTCAAATACAACACGCCTCATTTTAAAAAATAATTCGTACTTCAATTAGTAGCTAGATCCTTAATATTTCCCAGGTATATCGGGGATGTCCATCCGTCTGGATGAGCGAGCGGACTCTGAGGGTAACTTCTCCGTGTTGGCGTACAAGCCGACCAAGAACATCGACGGCGACGTCAACTGCACCCACAGCATGATCCCCGTCGGACACTTCCAGCAGAACAAACGAGAATTCCCTGTAAGCACACGTCACAGAAAAAAAATTGTTCGATATTTGAAATATTCAACAGTGTTCGATAACGTTTATTTTTTTTTCCAGGAATATAAATTAAATCCTCGTTTCCCCATCGACTGGCCAGACAGTGTGAAGCCCGAAGACGAACCTTCGTGCGGGTTTCTGAACGAGAAATGTCCCAAAGACGACTCGCAGATAACGTCACTGGTAGTGGCGGGGACATTGGCCGTCACGTTGTTCTGCGCTCTCGTCGTCACCATCAGCATATACCGCAAGTGGAAGATCGAGCAAGAGATCGAAGGGTTGCTGTGGAAGATAGACCCTCAAGAAATTGCTGGATATTTGAGCAGTGGTCTCGTGTGGTCGCCTAGTAAGGTAACCCCTTACCGGAAATAGACGCGCAGGCAAGCGCTGGCTTTTGTGTAAACAGTGCAGACTTTATGTGCTATTATGTGGTTTTTGTGGGTCACACAACCGACATATCTCCAATGATTGTTCTTTATGTTACAGCTGAGCTTAGCGAGCGGTATATCGTGCGAGAGCAGGTGCTGCACTCAAATATTCACGACAACTGCGCAGTTTAAAGGGAATCTCGTCAGAATCAAGGAATTGAAATTCTCGAAAAAGAAAGTATGTCAATATTTTTCCAGATATTCTAACTAAGCTTGGTTGTTGTTAGGTGTGGTTCTTTATTGAAGTGATGTGTATTTGCCAGGACATTCCACGGGAGATAATGAAGGAGATGCGGCTGCTGCGCGAGCTGCGGCACGACAACCTGAACTCGTTCATAGGCGCCGTGGTCGAGCCGCTGCGGGTACTTATACTCACTGACTACTGTGCCAAAGGGAGCTTATATGTAAGTACTACGATTGTTTATTACACACATAATCATTAAATGGAAAACTTCTTACAAATATGCTGGCGGTAATCTTGTTAAATTTTTCAGGATATAATCGAAAATGAAGATATCAAATTGGACGCAATGTTCATATCTTCCCTAATTCATGATCTCATAAAGGTATGATTTTTTTACAGTACTATTTTTGTTAATTCTGTGTGTTCTTTACCTTTTTAAAACATATTTTATTTGTTTTTTTTTGCAGGGTATGATATTTATTCATACTTCGCCATTAATTTATCACGGAAATCTCAAATCCTCGAATTGTGTTGTTACGTCTAGGTGGATGCTACAGGTATGGTTTTTCTCTTTATGGTTCATTAATTTATTTTCCTCTATGTTAAACTTTTTCTTTTTATAAATAACCACGTTAATATTGCAGGTTGCAGATTTTGGCCTACATGAGCTAAGGTCTTGTGCTGAAAACGAATTTATAGGAGAGCATCAATATTACAGAGGTATCTCGAACACTTATCCAACCTTGATAAATAAAATATCAATGCTAATACTTTTGAAAAAAAAAACAATAAAAGCCCCATATTTTTAAATTTATTAATATTTGTAATTTTGTAGGCTTATTATGGAAGGCTCCAGAGTTACTAAGGGAGATGGATAACCCCAACGGTGTAGTAGGCGGCACGCAGAAGGGCGATGTCTATGCATTTGGCATCATTCTGTATGAAATTATAGCTAGGAGAGGACCGTTTGGGTTGACGGGCACGGAACCTAAAGGTAACTTTCTTTTGTCATTACTATTTATTTAAAAAATATACTGAACAAGCAAACTTCGCGCTAGTTTTTAAATCTAAATATATTTTGTCGTACACCAAATACCACTCATGGAATTGTTGTTTTAACAAGTTTCCTCGCAATTTTAACACTGACGGCCATCCCTAGACTTCCACAAAAATCTAAAAGCATTTTTTGAAAATAGGCTCAAGAACAACAGTTTTCATTACATGACACAGCCCCCAAAAACGCTCGCCATCCAGTACAAATTTAGTCACATATCATCATTAGCCACAGAACATCTAGGTTAGATGATTGTAGCAGTGCTTGTTTATGCGGTTGTTATTGCCGCAGGCATTTCTTTTTGTGGCTGAATAGACCTATAGTTGCGCGACATTTTTTGAAGTTACATAACACATAAAAAAATAATGCCTCTATTCAGAATTTCAATAGCGCCTCTTTACCTGGTATTCCTTTCAGATATAATAGAGCGTCTAAAGAGACCAAAGCTAAATGGTGAGGAGGTGTTTCGACCGAACACAGACACTCTGGACCCTGCGCCCGAAGACTACGTGGTCGCGTGCATGAAAGACTGTTGGGCCGAAGACCCCAATTTGAGACCAGACTTCCCCATTATTAGGAGCCGCCTCAAGAAAATGAAGTCTGGCAAGTGAGTTGGGACCTATTTTAATTCAATATTAAAAAGCACTTATTTAAAATGGCAAGGCCTAATTAAATATTTCATAGTTTGTAAAGCTCTAAAGCAATGACTTGATAACAAGTTTCCTCGCAATTTTAAAACCGTTTGAACCATCCCCGAATTTTCAATAAAGTCAAAATAGGCAGAAAAACTACACTTTTGGAAAGTCAAAATTACCCAAAAACGCCAGCTCTTCACCAATTCCTATGTGTTTTTGCTGGGAAGAAGAAGTCGATTAATAAACTGCTCGGTGAGCGGTTTACTTTCTCATTGCCTAATGCCATAATTACAACACTAACTAACACTACAATTAACACTAAAATAAACTAACACTAAAATTCTGGCCCAACAGGGCCAGAATTTTAGTGTTCCAATTTCAAATTTTAATTCTCGATCGTTTTAGGTCAAGAAACATAATGGACCAAATGATGGACATGATGGAGAAGTACGCCAACAATTTAGAAGAACTAGTCAACGAGAGAACGAGGCTATTGATCGAAGAGAAACAGAAAACTGAAGACTTATTACATAGGATGCTACCAAAGTAAGTTATTTCATCTTATTTGGTTATACATATTCATTTTATTGCTAAATTAAACGGATTTGTACCACTCCAGTTATGAGTTTTGTATATAAATACTACTTCATTTTAAATTTAAATAAAAAAATAAGAAATAATCTTCATTATAAGGGCCCAGTCGTGACTGGTAACCGTATTGATATGTGCATGTACATGTCATTAATATTCTGTGTACATTGGTGTTATATGTTAGCGTCATCTAATTGTTATATTATTACTAATTCGAAGGTTTGTAATGTTATCGGTGTAATTAATATACATGTGAGCACAGTTGAGGAAGACGCAAATACAACAAGCTGTATCACATACCTGGATGCCGCAGTAGTGTGCGCACTGGTTTACATTTAGTCCAAGTCTCATCTGCTATGTGATAACTAGACCAGAAACTACGTGAATACTCCCCCAAGCAAGTAGGTAATAGGTACTCCAACATTGTAACGGTAGAGCCGATCAGTTTCAACTTTGTTTTTATTGCAGGAATAATTAAAATAATCTGTACGAGTAGATTTTACTGTTCCGTAATGTGTTGTATGTAAAATATATTAGAGTACATTAGATTGTAAACATTCCACCTGCTTTGTGTGCCGAAGTAACCATAGGTCATTTAGTGAATAATGCGAAACGCGAAATTCATGAACATTACTGATGCTTAAAGTGTTTTTGGCTCCTATTGATAATGTTGATAATGGTACTATAAATAAACTTATACACATATTATAGTTCATTCATCAAAACATTATGAAACATCGACCTGGACTTGATGTAAAACAGTGGTACGTCGTCTAAAAATTTAATGTATTCACTTTGTTGTACTTGTGTTCTTTTCCAGATGTGGAGGTTGAATCCATTATAGAAATGTCGTGAAAATGTCTTGAGGTAATTAACTCCCTATTGGTGATTGTAGTTTAATATGGTTTGCGTGAGGCAGGTGGGCGGACGCGTCACACCACGACTGTTCGCGACAGTGACACTCGCGGCTCACCCTTACATTATCAGTTTGAGTAGACATAGCGCTTGCTTGGGACTGTGGCGGTACCAACGCGTCGTTGTCGGTGATGGCAGAACTCAGTAGTTAACCGGTTTTATAGCTTTTTGCAAGTGATTTCTAGTGTTTTATGGTGAACTTTCGTACTGGGGCACGAGTGGACTCTTTCAATACACTGCACTTTTGATAATATAATTTTTAGATGAGCATGCTTAATTTAATACTACTATCTACTTCTTTATTAATAAATTACTTATTTTAATTAATATGTATAATTTTTACACTTTTATATCAAAGTACGAATACAAACATTTTAAAATTGTAGCTCTTTTTCCTAAAACTTACTTTTCTAGTGCTTGTGATTTGGACTATGTATATATCAGTAGGTAGTGTATGTTTTATTCACGTAGCTAAACAATTTAGACAGTAGCCGCATGATTTTGCCGTAGTTGGTAAGTTTTGTTATCGTCATCAGAGTGTGTTCCTAGGTTCGTATAGTTGGAGGGTTGGGTAAAGTGTTGTGTTGTTGCAGGTCGGTGGCGCGGCGGCTGACGACGGGCGAGGGCGTGGAGCCGGAGTCCTTCGACTCGGTGACCATCTACTTCAGTGATATCGTGGGCTTCACCGCCATGTCGGCCGAGAGCACGCCGCTCCAGGTCGTCAACTTCCTCAACGATCTGTACACCGTGTTCGATAGGATTATAAGAGGCTACGACGTTTATAAAGTTGAAACTATTGGAGACGCGTACATGGTGGTGAGTTTTATACTCATAAGGCCGACTTTTCAAAAGTAAGATAGTATATTTTATAATAAAACGGGTTGTTTGGTTTGTTCCAGGTATCTGGTCTCCCCATAAGGAATAACGACAGGCACGTCGGCGAAATCGCATCAATGGCGCTCGAACTGTTGAACGCGGTCAAAAGTCACAAAATATCTCACAGACCGAATGAAACACTCAAGCTTAGGATAGGAATTCATACTGGTAAGAGTCAAATTTTCTCGACATCTCTACCGTGTAATACCGCCAGGATAACTTTTGATTTAAAAAAATCATTCTTATGGAATAAAGTGTGAATTAAATAAAAAAGATAATAAGAGCATCGAAGCGAAAGTCTTGTCACCTAATTTAACTTTCTATATCAATAAGGACATGTCGATATTAGCGTGAGTATGTCGAGTTATTTATGCTTTTGATTTCCCGTTTCTTTAACTTAAAAAAATCACAGTATATTTATGTAAATGTAATGTGTATGTTCCAGGCGCAGTAGTAGCGGGCGTGGTGGGTCTGACGATGCCGCGCTATTGCCTGTTCGGCGACACGGTGAACACGGCGTCGCGCATGGAGTCCAACGGGGAGCCGCTCAAGATACACATCTCGCCCAGCTGCAAGACCGCGCTCGACAAGATCGGCGGCTACGTCGTCGAGCCCAGGGGCACCATACCCATCAAGGGGAAAGGACAGGTTTGTGTCGTTTACTGCCTTACTCTTCAATTATGTTGTCTGTCTTGTTTTTACTACTATGTTGGAACTGTCTTATAGTCTAAACAGATTTAGTCATAGGCAGTCCCTCCACGTAGAACCGTGGTACTCAACCAGTGTTTTACATAAGGTTCATTTTGATTGGTTATATTCTGGTTTCCAGCAATGATAACCAACGATGTACAAATGACAGGACGAACAACATGCACTCTTCGCCATTGGGGATTTCATAATTTATAATACGTGTTACAGCTCCAGACATATTGGTTGATCAGTGCAACTGAAAAGGCTATACAAAAGAGAGCGGTTGAGGGCGAAGAGCGGCCACTATTTCGTCGTCCCAGGCGAAGTCCCAGATTAGCAGATTCCAGGCATCCTTCACTTTCAGGTATGATAATAACTAATATGGATTAACTATTCTGAAGAATAAAATTATTAAAAAGTAATCCGGTATGCAGGCTTGCATGCTTGAAGGTATTGAATTGTCTGTCTGTGCTACAGGCGGCGGCGGCAGCACCATCCGGCAGCGGCTGTGGAGCGGCGCGCGCGACGGCGACGCCATGCGCGGGTCGCGCTGCTCGCTGCCCGCGCCGCTGTGCGCCTCGCCCGGCTCGCAGCGCCGCGCGCGGCC
>NWSH02000560.1:8248560-8271828 GCA_002382865.2 Heliothis virescens
GCGGCGGCCGCGGCTGGCTCCTCCCCACGCAACCAGTACGTTACCTGGTCACGTTTACCCTTCATTGAGACTATTCCCCGCTCTTCGAGAATATACCCTCCTAGCTGATCAAGTAGCATCTTGCATGCTGAACTACAATGGATTTTTAGGGCTGCAATAAACCGAAATGATTAGTAGGTGACGGACGCCTTACAAAAATAGTTTGCTCAAAAACAATAAACACTCTCCAGAGCTCTCTACTTACGCGCTCCTGTCGATTCGAAACGGCTGGCGGTGTTAACCGTGTCTCCAAATAGACAATATCTGGGCATCTTCAGTCCTACTACTCCTGCACATACTGGCCCTGCAAATTCAATTTTACGATAGTTCAGTTGGTTCATCGATATTTAAATATTTCAGGAAATTTCATAATGCAATGAATGTATCTCTACCTGAATGCAGACCGACTCGCAACATTAATCTATGATCAGGTCGGTGTCGCAAACGAAATGCCCGCGTGGCCGACAATAGAGCTAGAGCCATCGATGCCACTTCGCCTGCGTGGAGTATACCATTACGAATTGGCAAGCCCGACACCTAGAATAATCATTGGTAAGGTCATGCTTAGAATAATACCAAGTTAAGAGTAGGTAGCAGGTACATAAGTTATTGATAAATAACACTTACCACCATGTAAGCATCGCCTATAGTTTCCACTTTATAGACGTCAAAATTTTCTAATATTGAATCAAAACATGTGTAAAGGTCATTCAAAAAATCTACCACCTGTAAATAGTAAACAATCTCTGTTAGAACTAGACAACGTAATATTTACGCAAAATGTGACCAAAGTGAACTCAATATATCTTTACCTGCAATGGAGTACTCTCCGCTGACATGGCTGTGAAGCCCACAATATCACTAAAGTAAATAGTCACAGAATCATAGCTCTCTGGCATAACCCGTCGACCTCGCTTCAACTGGTCGGCTACCGGTGCCGGCAGCATTTCTTCTAATAAAGCCTCTGAAAAAATAGCTTAAAGTCAGCAAAGTCTCGTTTTGACCAGGAATTATTGCAATACGATATTTAATAAAAATTGTACCAGTCTTTTTCTTCTCTTCCTGCAATTGATCAGTCCTCTCGTCCACCAAAGCCTCGAGATTGTTCGCGTATTTCTCCATCATGGCAATCATGTTATCAAATATGTTTGGTTTCCTGAAAAAAAACAAGGGTAGATAATTCAAGGAACGTCCTAATGTCACCGCAACCACATTATGGGTGAAATTGCTTACATGCCCTTTCGAAGTGGTCGTAGCCGCGTACGGATGGCCTTGAAGTCTGGTCTAGCTGTCGGTTCTTCTGCCCAGCATTCAGTGCAACATTCTCTTACACAGTCAAAACCAGCAGTTAACGCATCCAGTGGGGGCCTGCAATTTGGAATTAGGACTACTTATTAAACATACAAATGTAGTAAAGAGGAGTTTTTCAATTTTAGTAAAGAAAGTTATGAAAGAAATGATACGTTTTTGTTAAGTGATGTCTGGTGAGCAGACCATGATATTGTTTAAATGCACAAGCTGTCATGGTTAGTATCTAAACTAAGGTCTCGTAGCCCACTGCTCAGACACATACCTACCTGTAAGGCGCAGGGTCGGGAGCCGCTATCCTGTGCAGCAGTGACGGCACTGGTAATGCGTCACCTCCGAATGGACCTCGCCGTGTGTGCAACTCGTATAGAACCAGTGCAAATGCGTAAACGTCAGACTGCGGGGAACCGTCGTGTAATTCCTCTGTCATGTTCGTGGTTTCCTTCCCCCAGCCCGCAGAGCGAAGCAACTCCGGGGATAAATATGCTAAACCTGTGAACATGTGGGTGTGTTGATAAAAATAAGGATGAAGTGTCAGTAGGTATCTACCAACGAACTTAATAAACACTTGAGAAAAATCTACATGCCAATAGGTGTTCAAGTGAGCTTACCTTCAATGTGAGATCTCAACGCATTTGACTCCGATGGAGGCAGTTCACCCTTCCGAAATTCTTTTAATCCAAAATCTGCTAATTTAACGACCCAGCGAGCATCCACTAAACAGTTGGATGGTCGGAGTGCACCATGAAACTGCAGTGGTGACTCGTGGATGAAAATCATGCCCTAGAAAAAAATTGTGGGTACGTATAGTTTTGTATAAAACTTATTGATTGTAGATTGGAAAACATTTTGTCTGAATATTTAAACTCATGCTTGATAACTTAGTAATTCCATTGCCCTTGGACGCTCTATTTAAAGTTAATACATACCTACGTAAATGTAAATCTGTTCAGGATAGGGCGGAAATTTTGAAAGACTTCATTTCAGAGTCATGATTTGAACAGAATGCTAGCAGCGTTCAACATAGTTAACGGTATAAAAATATCCTCTGCTACGAGCTTAATTAATCCCCCTGACTTATGGGATCAAATCACTTTAAGATTTACGGTTTACGTATGATGCTAATATCAAATCTTAGTATGCTCCGGAATTCCTAACATTATCTTGATAAGCCGCATGAAACAAAAGTGTGGGTTATTATGAAACTTACTCTAATAATATCTCCCACTAGAGACGCGATGAACATGTTATCCAGTTTGATATCTTCATTTTCAAGAATGTCCTGTGGAAAATGGAGCATTAAACAACAGATACGACTATGTTGCCAAAGATTTTTATCTTTGAATGTTGCGATGTTTTAAAATAGAAAATATAGATGTATGCCCGGTTTCTGAGGTACATTTAATGGTAGTTTATCGGTTCGACAACGCTATTGGTTCGATAACTCTTAGAAATGCGTTTCTGAACATCGCATTGTCAGATAAACTCCGTTTAAACTAACTCGTCATTTTTTGCCGTTTATCGGTTCGATAACTTTATTTGACGTTTTGAATGTCAAAATATTCCTATTTTGTGGTGGTAAATTCAAAAATTATTCAATATAGCTGTTTAATAAGGAAGAGCAATGAATAGTAGTATATTAAATACAAGCAGTTCAGCTGAGTCTGATATGGAAGTACTGGAGTTTATTTCTAGTATTTCTATACCCAGAAACTTAAGACGAAGGAGAAATCCTTTAGAAATGTTTACTGATGAGGAGTTTACTTTAAGATATCGCTTTAACAAGAATACAGTGATAAATATCAGTAATATCATCAGCCCTGCTCTAGTTCCTCTCACGCATCGTAAATACACTTTGTCTGTGTTGGAACAAATCTTCATCACGTTACGATTTTTCGCGACAGGTACATTCCAAGTTGTGATTGGTGATGACATAAACGTTCACAAAAGTACCGTGTCAAGAGTGGTTTATAAAGTAAGCAAAGAAATAGCAAAGTTAGCTAGGAGCTATATCCGTATGCCCAATGAGGAAGAGTTGAGAGAGGTAAAGGCGCAATTTTACAACATAGCTCGATTTCCGAATGTTATTGGTTGTATAGATGGATCACATATACCTATTCAATCTCCTGGAGGGGAGCAAGCAGAATTATTTAGAAACCGAAAAGGTTTCTTTTCAATTAATGTGCAAGTCGTATGTGATGCAAAATTATACATCCGTGATATAGATGCTCGTTGGCATGGATCAACTCATGACAGCACTGTGTTTCATAACTCATTCCTAAGAGCTCGCTTGGATAATAATGAGATAGATGGTCATCTCCTGGGAGACAGTGCTTATCCTTGTGGGAAGTACATGATGACACCATTTTTAAGCCCAGTCACGAATGGAGAAAAGCTCTATAATGAAGCACAAATTAAGACCAGAAACACGGTTGAAAGGACATTTGGTGTGTTGAAAAGAAGATTTCCATGTCTTTCACAAAAGTTAAGATTGAAACTAAATAAGACAGTGGTTGTAATTGTCGCCACAGCTGTGCTACATAACATAGCTCTTCAGCAAAATGACTCTGTTGTGATTGAATCTGATTCCGATTCTGAAGAAAATGAGGATATTTCAGAAAACATACATTTGCCTACTACCTCTAATGGTAACCACTATCGTCGGTTATTATTAGAACAATATTTTAGGTAAGTAATTTTTTTATACATGAATAAAACACAAAAAATATATTATGTACCTTTTTATTACACTTATCACAAATTTAAATTTTTCTTTTTGTATTCAAGATCTATTTTTGCATTTTCTAAAAGGACTTTTTTTAGTTCAATGTCTAAATTAAATAACACCTTGTTTTTTTCCAACTTCATTAATTCTTGTTCTTTCTGAATTTCTAAAATTTCCATTTTTTTTTTAATTATTACATCTTCATTCACTTGCTTTAGGTTTTTTCTTTTAATAATTGAAGCGCTTATATTATTTATATTCTTTTTCTTTGTTTCAGTTAAGCACACATTTTTTACTTTTGGTGTGGTTTCAACATCCTTATGACTGTCAATTTCTTTTATTATTGAAGAATCAATCTTCTCATCACCTTCAGTGGCCTCAAATTCTATAATGCAGTCAGTGATAACATCAAGCTGCGCATTATGTTCAATTTTATTTGTTTGAACATCTGAAATAAATAATTTTACTTTAAAGTTTAACATTGTTTTTTTATTAGTTAGCTATAATTATACTTTAGATGGATGTAAATATGGTGGAAATTATGGCAATACCTATATTATAAAAGTTTATTTTTGAGTGTCATAATGCACATGCAAAAATTAACTTACACGTCCCTTGACATACATAAATAAAGTCTATGCAGTATAAAAAAGTACATACCCATTGCATGATAAGGTGCTGATGAATCGAATTCATTATCTATAGGTTGGAATTGAGGAGTTAATAAGGCCTGAATTTTCTCATCAATTGTAGTGGTCTTTGGGCAAAAAGTTCCTCCTCCTGTCTTGTACAACTCGGACTGAAAAGAAGCAAGATTTATGTAACATTAAACTGGGTACAGATAGTAATATTAACAGATCTATAGTACGTACGGCTTTACGGCTTACCTTATCATCGCTCAAATTTTTTCTAGCTGTTTTCTTCAAATTATCATACAGCGCATGTAATTGTTTCTCTGTTCTAAAACCTGTGTCTGCGACTGCATTATATTTATTTGTCAGGGCTGACCATGCTCTTTTCTTGGCCTCCACGGAAGACCCGTCAGTCTTTTTATTGTCAATTATAGCGACAAATTCTTTGGCTACTTCGATGAGAAGCAGCTTCTCTCGTTCGGTAAAATTTTTACTGCGTTTTGTCGATTCCATATTAACCACAAAAACCGCTACAACGTTTTAATCTACAAACACCGATACTATAATCACGCGCGAGACCACAACAGATATTATTTATCTGACGTTTATTTTTTTTAATATTGACATTTTGCTGATGGCGTTCAATACAGCCACTGCTGTAAAAACCGAATTATCATTATTTTTTAAATGTAACAGGTTTTGGTAACTTGATTAACTTCGAAAAAATATATTTAAACTAATAAAACATGTATTAAAGCTGAAATATAATAGAGAAATATTTTTTTTGTTGTTATCTTTAAAAGCCCCATCTATTGGCAAATTAAGGAACTTACTATCCATTACATAGTTATTGAACGGCTCGTTGCGTATTCAGAAACGCAGTGAAAGTTAACTGACGTTTATCTTATGCATAACTTTATTGAACCAACAACTATTTTGGACATAACCGACGCCTTCAGAAACCGGGCAGTAGTAATATTGTTTTACCTTGAGACTGCCTCTCGTGCAGTATTCGGATAAGGCGCAAACGTTGGGCGGCTCAATACACGCGCCAACGAACCCGTTCACGTTATCGTGTTGCAAATCCCGCATCTGCCGACACACACATTTTATTATTGCACGCTGCCGCTGGAGATACAATACTAGCCAATACGTCTATTGTGTACGTTCTGAATGTGTAAATGGAAAAGAACTCTCTACTGTTTTATTTATTCAATTCCTTTAGATAGTTATTGGAGTTATTGGAGCCTAAGGTCTATTTTGTAGTGAAGACAAGCTATTGTCTAGAACAGCGGTCGGCAACCTTTTGGTAGGCAAGGGCCACTAGGTAGCAAAAAAACCTAACGGCGGGCCGCACTTGTCATACAAACCCCACAAGCCGAATGTTACTGTTGTTTTGGACCCAAATGAACTTATTATAACGTACGTGCATCTCACTTATGAAAGCACACCAATCTTTTGGACAAAATTGATAAAATTATCGGACATAAATTTATCATCCATCTTGGAAGACCTTGGACGACCGAGCTGGGACTCAAGCTACGCTTCCCATTCGCATGGGCGGACTGGACGTCCGCAAAATTTCCAGTATTAATTTACCGGCATTTTTTTTCCTCCGTCCATGGCACGGAAAATTTGATCAGGAAAATATTACCCATCACATTGGTCAATTTTGAGGAGCCATGCATGGCTGACGCTATAAATGCCTGGAAAGTCACATGACCGAACACCGACCTGCCCGTCAACCCCTCCTCTCAAAGATAATGGGATGAAACGCTCTGCAGTGTTATATGGAAAAGTTTAATTGATACGTCAATTACTTCTGCGGAGCGAGCGCGCCTGCTGGCTGTGGTTGAATGGAAGTCGGGTCTTTGGTTCTTCGCACTCCCGTCCTCAAACATAGGCACCATGTTTGATGACACCACTTTTGCTCGCTGTTTGCCACCGTCTGGGTGCTCCATGCTGCTCTCCTCATCGCTGCCACTGCGGGGAGGCTGTCAACAACCACGGCCTGTCGTGCAGCGCGCACCCTAGTGCGGGCCGCACACTACGGCATGCGAACATCAACGACGTGATCCGTCGTGCCCTTGTCTCTTCTTTCCCTTCTACATCTTAGGCGTTCCAGCCGTACTTGAACCAAACGGGTTGGCACGTCACGATGGCAAGAGACCAGACGGCATGTCGCTATATCTTTAGAAGTTGGGTAGGACTTTAGTGGGACGCGACCTGCGTCGGCAGTCTTGCGCCAACCCACCTTCCCAGAACTGCGTGTTGTGCTGGCTCTGCTGCTGCACAAGCAGAGAACCTCAAGCGGCGCAAATATAGTAGTCTCATCGGCAACTGTATGTTTGAGCCGTTTCAGGGTTTGAAACTCTCGGACCGAGCGCTCACCTTCTTGCCAAGGAAATATCCAAGCGCCTGGTTGACACTTCCCGTGACCCAAGGGCTGGTTTTCATTTCGCATAGCGGTTTAGCATTGCCATTCAACGTGGAAATGGTGCCAGCCTTTTGGGTACATTACCGAGTGACAGCGATGAGGACCAATTTTTTGATGTGCTGTATTAGATTTAAGCTCTTTAGTTACAATATAAAATGTAAATTCTCTGATATAATATCACACTATCGACTATACGGTTGCTTGCGGTTTGTTTATTCATTTATTTTGACATTATTAAGACATATTTACAAAACCTTCTCGGGCCGCAACGAAGACGTTCGCGGGCCGCATGCGGCCCGCGGGCCGCGCGTTGCCGACCGCTGGTCTAGAAGACTAAAGTTTGAATTTGTAAGAAATCATTAGTGTAATCCGCCAAGTTTTTGGATCAGTCAAAATCTATTAGCCATGTACATACTCAAACTTTGAAATTGAATAAGACTGTAGATCGGCAACTAATCCAAACTAGTATTTAGAATTTCGATAATTAATCTCATTAGAACACACCCATATCACTTCATCACTTTGCCGATGGCGATGGCAGAACTTTACAGAAAAGGGACTACAGCATCTTCTGTGGTAGCTAGCTACCATATCCGGGACAGATAATAATAATTCAAAGGCATTTCTTTACGAAGCCCATTAACAAAAATATTCGCGATTGTGTGGGCGCGGTAGAAAGTAATAAATTAACGTTATCAGTTACCCTGTTCAATAGGAACTCCTCCCATCGTAAGCGAAAAACGAACGGTTGAATACAAAATATGTGGTAGATGAATAATATATGTATAAGAAAGAACTTATATAAAGAACTTATAGAATTTTAATCTATGATATTCAACATAGTCGCGCTAAGCTCCTGAGCCCACGAATTCAAAATTCTAACAGCAGCGAAGAAACTTCATCACATATTCAGCGATTAGCGTAGGTAAGTGAAATCTTCGTTCAAGAAAAGTTTCAAAAGTTCGTTACAAGAAAAGTTCAGTTACTTAATGAAATATTTTTATTTGAGTTTTAACTAAAGGTAAAGATTTCCAATAAAGTCTATACTTAACTGAAACTGAACAAACAGGTGTAAGTTATTGAGAACGAAGAAATTATACCCGAACAAATCACTTCTCACAAGAGCTTAACTTAATTTAGTATCTGTAATTCAAATACTTTTCAGTGGTCGGAAAACTTTATTTCTGCTCTTAATTGCCGAAGTAATCGTGAACCCCTTAAGTGGTATTTAGCTACGATTATTTTGGATGACACCTCGAATACCCAAAAGAAAACCCGCAATGTATTGATCATGGTAATATTCAAAGTTTCAATACGCGTAGCAGCATCGCCCATAGTTGTAGGACCTACTTCGGTTTATCATAAATGCATATTATTGTAAACTTTACTGATTTAAAAAGAGTTCTGAAGTGCGGAAATTAATAGCGATAGTCCGTTCGCGCCTTTCGTTTCACAGGTATCTGTCCAGTCGCACAACATATTAAAATTCAGGCAACAAGAATATAATTTTTCATGGTTTGCCAATAAGAGTACCTAAGCAGAAGGTATCAGCGGACAGAGGCTAATACCCGTGAACACGTATTTACCAGCCCAGTGTTACATGTATTGTACCTAATGATGATGGAAGATGTTCATAAACATCAAGGAACACATATTTCTTTGGATAAACCTAGCTATTTATTTCTATTGTAGGTATGTAGTATGTAGGTGCGGTGGAATCAGTTCAGTAAATCGGATTTATTAAAACGATTTGTCTCAGTCGGTGCCCCCATCATACAAGACGAGCTTATAAGAGAAATGTTTTGTTTGTTTCGCGGGTCGAGGAAAGCCTTTGAGCTAACCCCATGTAATGCTGCAAGGATTTATCAAAATAAATTATCGTGAATAGATCGTGTTTTATAAGGCAAGGTAGAGCTTATTTATTTCAATGAGTGAAAATGTATCGGTGTCCTTGATATCATGAATATTTATGAATGTAGAAATAAGAGGAATATATGTCTGTAGGTTTAAGTTTGGTGATCTGTGGTATTCAGTAGCATACTTTGATTACTTTGAATCTCATCGTTTTTCGGAGAATTAAATATCCACCAGTAAATCTATACTTATAATTTGATGATTTTGATCCTCTAAGATAAGGTGAATCTAGAATCTATCTGCACCTCATATGTATGTAAGATACTACATTATGATGCAACTGAAACGTTCCTACTAAAAAACATCTATTGTCCTGACCTGGTACTTCAATTTAAGACTACTCTGCATTCATTTGCGAATAAAAGAGCAACAAAAATAAAACCAACTTACAATTTTGAGCTCCTTCTTGATTTCCCTGTTGATATCAATGTGGTGCCTGCGCACTCTCTTTACGGCGAGCAGTCGGCCGCGGTAGAACGCTACCTCGGTGAATATGGCGGAGTATCGGAAGTCCAGGTCAGGGTTGGAGCTGAGAGACACCTGGCTGGACCGCACTCCCCCTGTGCTCCCTCCGTTCTTCTCGTTAGTGGCCACAGCGTTGGTTGAAGAGGAAACGTTACCGCCCGCATTGCTATCTTGCTGGAAGAATTCAGCTCTGATCAATTCGTAAAGATTTAGGAAATCTTGTAACACGTAAATTGGAAAAATAAGGAGATCAAGAGGACTGTTTATTTTATTTGTATAGCAAAGTTTTTTGAGATACAAGTAGATAGATAAATGTGAATTATTTCCCATCAACAATTATGGAATTCCGCAAGCTATGCCGCATAAGCAAATTCGTTTCACCAGCAAAGACATAAAAAACAAAAGATGGAAATAAAAAAAAAGTCATTAAATTAAATTTTAATAAAGATTAGGGCCTTCTCTACTTGCGTAGATACATACACCTCAGCTATAGTTCTATGGGAACAGAGTTTGCAAGTGTAGTATACTTACAATAAGAACAACAGCTACGAGAACGTCAGAACACTCAGCTTACCTGCATTCCTCATCCATGGAAAGTACCTAGCTTCTACAAACAAGTTAGCGTTAGCGTGCATGCAGACAACATATACAAGTTTGGTTTACCTACTCAGTTTGTTCGCTCGTTGTTCTTCTTCAGGCAGATGTAATTCGCGGAAATCTATTTTCCACAGCAGTGAGTCCAACTCTTGTTCGTAGCGCCAGCCGCGGTACAGTGCGAGCGCGGCTAGGGCGAGGAGTGCCAATGTGCCCCCTGAAGCTCCTAATGCCCATGCTCCAATATGGCCTGAGTTTGAAGAAGTTGTTTATTAATTAATCAAACTTTAAATAAAGCACTTATTTAAGTTAAATATACCTTGATAAGTTTAATATTTTCTGAGCCAAATAAACAACCTACATGGCTAGGTCATAAAACCCGTTAGACGTTCCTATAGCAATGAATTGAACCATCAAGAATGGAATTATTGAAGTACCACAGTAACAAATTTGTTTGTTGGTGATTCTGAACTATGTTTACGCTTGCGTGATTTTGAATTTTATGACATGGTTAGAAAAGTAAGTGAACTTGAAGCAGAAGGAATTACGGTTCAGTTTATGTCGTCGTTAAAGACAGTCAAGACCTATCGAGCTAGTCGTCTGTACATCACCAGATTGACTGAAATGTAGTGTATACTGTACACTTCAAAACAACGCCCTGGGGTGAATGACATGGCTTTAATCTGGCAACAAACATTAATCCCGACTCGACTACATTATTTGTTTAGAGAATTAGCGAAACGAAAATGGAATTTAATGTCATAATTGAATTTTGGAACTCAATTTTAGATGGAATAGGATTTTCTTTGAAGAATTTTAATTACTTGCAATAAACGCTTGTGTTCAATTTATAGCTAGTTTCAAAGAGCTGGATTCTTCGCAACGCTGAACTGGAATACCAAGAACGTTTAAGACTGAGCAAATGAAGTATTATTGCCTCGCTATTTGAACTGCTTGATGAATTACTTAAAGATATTAAAGAAACACAAAAAATATTCTGATGACATCCACATTTCACATTAAAGAAGAAAAGATAAGATGGCCACTACAAATACTTCAGTTAATTGGTGCCACTATCAGTGTAATAGAATGAAGGCGCGTTTCCTTCATGCAATTCCTTTTCAAGAAAATCTCCGTGTCAATAAAGCTCAGCAAATTGAAATGGACCATTTCTTTGCAGAAAAACCGATTTCCTTTTTAAAAGTGTAGGATGAAAATGCTATTATAAACAAATGACCTCCCCAAGATATTACGAGTAGGTACCTAAATAGAATATCAAAGTAAAAGGTTTTTCATAGAGCCACACAACTATTCAGTAGAGGGATTATTATTTTGCAATAAAATGCTTACCGATTTTAATTTCAGCTTTTTCGTGGTTGTTCATGCTTTGATGGTCAGTTACAGTCGATTAACAAGTCTAAAGTTGTGGAAAAATATGTAAATTTTGGCGAAATCTTTCGTTCTGGTGGAGTCAAAATTGCTTTCTGAGAATTTGAGCTTAAAGTATTGCTCCCATTTGTAAATATACGTAACATAGAACTGTAAGGCTGTAGGTAATAAAGTGCTGTAAAGTATTTTCATGTCACAGCTAAGTACGTCCGGCCGTCACTAGTAGTGTGAAGCTATGTCGGCAGTAAGAGTAAGCATTAGGTGGCCATGTCGGCGGCGCAGCGTGCGCCCGATGGCCCGCTGCTCCGCATTGCTTGTCACTACGACTCCAAACGACGCTTTTACGACCCACCCCACTTACTGTCGCTTACAAACCTTGCGCTTAATGCCGACCCGAGCTCTTACATATTAGTTTTTTAGATCGCCAGTAAACAAAATGGTCGGACCTTGTCCGCCGCCCGTTCGTAATGGAGTAGTTAGGTACTCTCGCCTACTTGCTGATTCTATTAGCTTTCAACATAAGTTCCGCATTAAGGAAAAGTGAAACACTTTTCACAACAACGGGTGTTCTGCGACAACGTGTAAAAATGTACTTAGTCTGAAAGTTTACACTGGTGTTACTTACTGACGCATTTTTCTCCTCTAAACCCGCACGGTGGCTCGGAGAGGGGCACCTGGCCGCCCGGCCACTCCATCTCCCGTAAAAACCGTACTTCCTGTGACAAATAAATATTTTTACGATTTCCACGAACTATTTTTTCTGGTTGAGTTTTATATAAATAACCGTGAAATTCCTTGCTAGATGAAACGTACTGTAGAAATGGAACGTGAATATAAATAATCTACATGCGAAATTATTTCAAATGCTTATAGGATTACAGATTGTTCCAGTTTAAAGGACCTTAGTATCTTTGAATCCATACGCCGGTTGGCACCAAAGTGCATCTTCCAAGCCAAAATGTGACGTAAACGGTTAAAAGATGCCGTTTATTCGGGGCACGTCGAGTATCGTTGTGCGTACGTGTTTCGGATATTTGATAACGAATCTATTTACATGTAGATTTAAGTGTTTTCATGCAGATATTTATATTATTAGCCTTACATCCCTTACAAAATGTTGCAAACCATTGTAATTTTAGGAAAAAAAATCAAAGATAATCTGGAATAGGATATGTCCAATTCCTGTCCCGCATGTAAAATGACACAAAACCTGTCAAAATTAATGAGTTTAAACGCTCAAACACATGATATTGTCCAGGTCTTAAGGAAGTTCCATCAGATAACTTACTGGTGCTGATTTGTGCAGCACTGCGAGCGGGTAGAGGCCGGGCGGTCGCGCTGGGTCGATGGACAGCAACGTGTAGTTGCCTTCCGCGTCACCGTGTTCATCCATGTGCACCCAGTACCTGATCATCATACAAGGGTAAATAAGACAATGGACAATAATTAATATATACAAATATTTAAAGTTGACCTATAATCCTATTGGCAGAAATTACGGAGGGCCATCTCATTCCTCACATTCTCCTTTTCATTCGTAGATGACTCAAATTATCAATTAATTAAAAATACTCGTACTGCACACCCTGCAATCGGTCGCGTTTCACATGTTCTAAATAGTTTTGTATAATTTGGCCAAAGAATTTTGAATCAGCCTAGTTCCTTAATGAAATAGGTACTTACAAACAAACAAAACAAAAATAAAGGCGGGGCTTTGACCTGTTAATTGAACGAGGAAGTGGTAAAACTATTGTCGCTGCACAAAAACACGCAATATGGGGTCCCAACACGAAAACTATTTGTTGTGAGAATTGTTTCAGGGCAACCGAGGAAAAGGGGACAGATTTTTTTGGCCTTTTCAAGTACCTCGAAGAGAACACGTAGATTTCGAAAACATTAAATAATTTAAAGAAGTTCTTGAATCTCTGAGAAGCCATGATTTTTCGATCGAGATTATTCTCGATTCAAGTATCTTAGCAGTTGGCTATATCGCTTCTAATTCTGTTAGCTAAGCCACTACTCTAAGCTGTGTCTTACAAAAGAAGCACGTTGCGGTTACCTAACCAGAGGGTAAGCCAGTTCGTTATCGGACTTCGTGGCCCACGACTCGCGGCAGTAGAAATTGAACGACCAGTCACCGTTTTTATCTCTGATTGGAGTTGGAAATTACGTTAATTTGTAACAATCATGCCCGGAAATTCGTGTTATTTCAAACTTTTTAAGTTCAGAATAAAAGACTTGCTAAGTCTATTTATTATTTAGGTATTTGATTCAACCGGGCTTCAAAGCCCTGATCGTCTGTTTCCAGAAGTAATTATGTTCCGGGGAAACTACTTCTTGCATCCGTATATTTTTTTTATTTATAAAATGCAAATGAAAACAAATCTCCTGTATTCTTTATTATTCCGTAACATTGGATATTGTCACACCTTACAAGCTGCAGAAGTTTATCTTGCTAGATGAGGCAATGAAAAAATATTATGTAAGTAATAGAGGAGGATGACTTACCCCATAACACTATGGTAGGTGGTGTTCCTCATCCGCGCTGCAATAGCTCTGCCATCACGCGGGCCTTCGCCACTGGTGAGCGCTTCAGCGAGCGCCCGCGCATACACCCACACAGAGTCGTGTAGCCAAGCCGCCTCTACCGGGATCTATTCAATGAAAAACATAGGTAAATAGGTCGTCTCTTTAGTACTCGGAGCTAAGTTGTAATTCAGGTAATAAAATTCCTAACTTCTTAATTTTAATCAAAACTAATGAACTGAAAACGACCTTTCTGTACATGCCGTAATCCCAGAAAGCCATTAAGCCTGGTGTCAACTTTAGGAAAATTCATTTAGGGGTCGAATAGGAGGTCTAAAAGACAGTGAAATAACGAAAACTCATTTAGAGGGTCAGATAACCGGGCGGGTCCGATGTTCAGGTAACTGCCTACCTCTATTGGTTATATAAAACGTGGGACTGTAAAATATCCGGGTGGATATACAAAAAGCTATTAAAACTTGCTTGTTGATCTACTCTTGAATTTGTTTATAGAACTTCATTATACGTCCTTTTGCATATTCATATCAGTTCCGAAACATCTTTTCAGGCACGAACTTGTGTAATGTAATTAAGCTTTGAATCTGAATTTGTCCGCAAGTAATATAAAAGAGTAAGTGAGTAGAAGTCGCGTTTGTGTTTACAATAACAAAAGCATTGCAAGTGCGCCGTCGTCTCAGAAACAAAGATGAAATATGTCGCTTGTGCCTGCAATTACGCCGGGGCGTTCGTAGCTTTCAAACAAGAACACAGCTAAGCTGCTTGAAAACAAAGTTATTTCCACGGAAGAGCACATCTACATAGAGAAATAGTAAGAATTAAATGGATTTTTTATAATTTTATTGCATTAATCGCCCTTTATAAACAATTCATGTGAATATGCATATACATAGAGAGGGAAGGGAAACAACTTGATTTTCTACATTTAGGAAGCCCGAGAATTAATTGATTTTGCAAGGATTATGCGGTGTTATGTGTGTTGCTCATCATCACCTAAGTTATTTTTCTTCATTCAAAACAAAAAGGACATACATTAAGGAATAAGTAAATGAACTACTAACAGCACAAGTCGTAGCCGGACTTTACGTGGCTTTTATTCATTAGATTAAAACATCCCTCCTGCGGGCACGCTCATTCTTTGCCTTTGAATTAATTACTTTGAGGATGCAGATTTAATTACGAAAGGGCAAAATGGACGCGATGCATAATTCGCTCTAATGTAGTCATTTCCATGTTCCTGTAACTACAGCACCCTGTATATAGATTAATGGTGCCAGTATGTCAGATGCAGGTTTTAATTAACACAGGGAATTAACGTCCCGTTTAATTAGTTTGACAGTGTGTTATGTAAATGCTATAGTCATGTTAACGATGTCAGAATCTGTGTTTTCTTACCGAGAAACAGTAAAATTAAATCTTTTAATTAAACTTTGACGAACGACAACGACTTTTCTACTGACTGCTACGTTTATTTTAATAGCTTTGTTTTGCATGCAGTTAGACAATAAAACTTGCAATAAAAACAATGGATAGGATTTTATACCATTAATTAGATTTAGAATTAACGTCTCCCAACTCTGTTTTGAAAATCGAAAAACCTATTGTTATAAGATTCAGGTTTATTGATAAGACGTTTCATACATTTTGATCAACTGCAACCCGGAGATAAATAACTATTTTAAATAACAAATTAAGTTTTAATAAATGTTTAACACATGGGAATATCTTGTTCATCGCCAACCACAAATGATCTAACGTGTTTTTATTGGTTACTTGCACCACCATGTAATAGGTACCTACTCACCACTTTCCCACCGCCAAAAGCAAGCAAAGGATTGGTGAAATTGAACGGTGGCATCTGTAGTCTCCTGTTGACTTCTCTCGCGAACACCGGGTACGAAGGTGAGGGTGATGGAGCCACTGCCAGGTACGAGCGAAAGGCCTGAGGAGTTCGGGGGCCTGGTTCCTTGCGAAGCGGCCCAGATAGATACCGGATTGCCTCCTCAGATTCGTATTTGTCCACGTCTACGCCGATAGCTGCGTATTCACCTAGGATACAATTTAATGGTAAAATTATTGCTGGTTATTTTATTCTGTAAATATTTGTGTGTATAATAACTAAAAACGTTGCTTCCTCCAAAGAACATTGTCTATCGATGAAATAACAAGGCACCTAATATCGTGGCCTAATCTATCCTTAATCCTCGTGCGAATAGTGGCAAAATGTGTGATGTCAATATTTGTAGATACGTGAGTAATAATAAACAAGAGAGCAATATGAAAACGATAATCCCGAGTTTAATTAAAGATTGGAGTAAAAGATGTTATGTGTTATATTCACTTTCAAAACAAAATCCGTATTCTTTTGTTTAGAATGAACGTCAGAATTTAAAAATCCCAGACACGTTTTATATTCAATTTAATAATCTTGTGTTGTATCTCCATCTAGATTTACGTAAAACTTTAAGACAAAAGACGTTCCTTAATACTGTTGTCATACCGAGTTACATAATCCGAAATGCCATAACATTTTATTTATTAATCCATGTTTAATGTTAATGACCGCTATTCTCAAAATTGCTGCTGAAAACTGTTTGTGAAAATATTTTTCCCTGAATTCTGAGCTTTCATATGAAAATCCGTCATACGAATACCGTCGCCTGGTGCAAACTGCGCGCCCAAACACAAAACAACGCTATAAAACTTTTATATTTCCAACGTTTGTATTTTACAATGTGAAAAAGGGCGTCATTGTTACCAGACACTTCCAGTAGTCAATAGTCCACGTTTTATGGTTAAATAGGTTATTTGATAACGTATGATAAGGACTGTGACCATTTGTTTATCTTCCCAAGGCTTAATGAACGTGCTCTTGAATAATGATTAGGACCCATGAACCGTGAAGTAAGATAGTTTAAAAAATAAACTTTATTTGAAGTATATACCATCTTCTATATAGATAAGGGTGTAAAACGAGTTTAAATTGAATAGCACCGCTTCTGAAGAGCCACAATATTTGCTCGTCACTTGATCGATGTGCTCACGGCGAGGCACACAGCTCGCTCCAACAGCCCGCAATACTTCCTCCAATAACTATTCTATAGCTCGCCGAGTATTAAGCTTATTACTTTCCAATAATCTGAACTAAGCCCCTTTTCATTTTAAATGCAATATATTTTTTCTCGAGCGAATCTTCGCTTGAGAAAATTGGTTAGCCGGGTTTTCCTTTAAGTAGACTGTATTAATATATAATCGAAGTTTACCACTGTGTTTCCAGGTCATTTCAGCAAAACATGTCATCTATAATATTATGTTGTAATAAATAGAATCGGTATATTAGTTGTCTGTCACAAACATGCCGTTCCTCTTTTCTATTTTTCATGTATCATGTTTGAGGAAAATCTTAAAATAGCTGTGGTACAGCCGGGTTACTTTTTAGGCGTGTGTTGATACTCTCATATGAGTGAACATTTGTGTAGCTTCCGAGCCCGAAACATATTGTTCGTGTACTTTCAATCAGAAAGATGGTGTTTTTCATCTCATAGCGCACTGATAGTGTTTGTGTTTACATGTAGATATGTATATTTACTACGCTGCTAAGGGGAGGCGGTGTAGGTGTGTACAAATATTTATAAGTAGTAGATCATGTTTCTACTTATTTTTTGATTAAATATCTAGTTGATGCAGCGGAATAAGTTCTGGAAACAATCTATAAATATTCATGTAAAAGAAGTTCTGAGAGTTATCAATATGCATTTGTTTTCCATCCTTAATGTGCCATGAAAAGAGAGAATGAATAACGCGAGGGCAGGCGTTCCTCCCGTATAATGGGGCGTTGGTGTCGGTCTAACAAAGGGAGGATCTAGACAAATATATCACACGCGAGCTTATGGAAATCAAGCACGTAGTCAAGCTTTTCACTTGCACAGTCACTCTTTGATATATTGCTTTACAAGGCTAATAGGGTGCTTTGTGTATGTGTAAGTAGATTTATTTACTGAACTGGCGGCGTAGGAGATAGAATACAAGAATACTTCTGTGAATATCTGACACATGTGGTATCTCAAGTAGCACAAAAGTGCTGAATAACAGTTGAATCACTGTTCACAAGTGAGCCTTGAGTTGAATAAACCTGTTGAATAAGAGCGTTAGAGGCGCTTACTCGACTGATATATCTCTAATTTGGGCACAAATTATTCAACTGTTAGTTGAATAACATAGCACGCTGCACTATATCAGCGTTATTTGAGCATTATTAAAGGTAACAGTCGGCCCAAGAGTTGAATAATGCTTGATTATCAGGGTATGTGTTACCTTTTATACACCACAGGGGTTGAATAATAGAGTACTTGTTACCTATTTTTCAGCACAAAATACACTTATGGATACTAAAAACTTCTTTATGGAGCTGACAATTCACAGGTGGCAAAATTGTGGCAAAATAATTTTGTGACATTTTTTGCGTGAACCATTTGTAAAGTGTTTGTAGGAAATAGGAAAACGTTTATTGATAAGTAAAATGTTGTTGTTCCTCTTTTTGCATGAAATTCGAATGGGAAAGAGAATTTATTGTGAAATACTATGTAATTATAGATCAATATTTTCACGCGCTCTCAAAATATCACTGTTTTACCTAATAAATAAATAAATTATAGTATAAAATAGGTTGATAATATTATTATAAAAAACTAAGTCTTTTTATTTCTCCTTTGTAATTTGATAATAAGAGCTGTTTACCGTATAAAATCATTATATTTTTGCATTCAAATTCTGTGTGTTACTTTGTTCGGTACTAAACAAAAATAATTGTTATTGTATTGTATACATAAGGTTAGAATCTAAAAAATGGCAGACAACCAACTGTTACCGTATTAACCATAATCAAACGGTGAGCTGTTTAAGTGTCCACCCGTTTGGTAACAGTAATCAATAATAGCTGTTACTTAAGTGTTTCTTGTCTGGTGTTACACAAATAGCTACGGATTCATGAAGGCTAGAATAGTGGTAAACACGTACGCAAATAACTGTAGGTAATCATCCAGTGAAGCGATTTAACGCTTAGTCTGAAGTTTATTCCGTAGCCAACTGAATGGTTAGTGATTTCAGCTCTCGACATGTGTTGTACATCCCACACCGGGTTTCCGGATCCCCCACAACATACATTTAATTAAGCACTTTCATTTGGTAAAAGCCATTGACATTGTGACGAGCCGCAACAAGCACCTATTACCCGGAGATATCATTGGTAGTTTAACATTTTTAAGGCTATTCAAGCATTAAGATAACCAATTACACTCGCTTCACGTTCTATATAAGTATGAAACTACTTAGATGGGAATAGATTGGACTATTTTGAATGAGTAGAGAGACTATGTAGCTGACTGCGTGAGGACGAAGGTCAGTGATTACATGTTTATTCAAATTATATGAGTAGTCACTCAATCTATGTTGCACAGTCTTAATAAAGAGGTTATTTTACATCACTATACATTAGTTATTATATAAAAGCCACAGATGATCACTTCTATATAGCGGACGTTATAATACATTGTAGCTTCATACTAGATTGCTTGTACTATATAATCTGTTGCAACCGTACCTAATGTCTGATACAGATTGGTGGTTCAATTCAAATTAGTTAGGCTCACCGCCTCCACCACTAAGTCCTCTAATTAAAATTAGCTTATAACGCTCATCTCTACACAATACATCTAGGAAAATATACGGACTACTAATCCCTGATTACGATTAAATCAGGCTTTCGGTAACTCGTGGTGGTCCCGACAGACAATGCAGTATCTGCGTGATCGTGGTCGGTGATCACTAAGTAAAGGGTACTTTAGTAATGCCTCGGAGGTGATACATGCTTCAATCAGTTTCGACTAAATGGCACAGTGCTAGTCGTAGTCTATAATCTCAGGAAGATGTCTTTATATAGGTTACCGATTGTTTATAACCTTTATTTCTTTGTTGCGCTACATATAAGATTGTACAGTTCATCCTGTGACATACTTTGCGGTACCTCGATTGATGACTTATGTGGTTTACAACTGATTCAAATATGTATTCATTTTACAGATTGAAATCTTGACACTAGATTTATGAAATACAGCAAATAAATTAAATAAGTTTATCCTCGATGGACAATATGAGATAGTCAAAGTCAACGTTAATGTCTTCACTTCCTGTAATTCTTATCTTCTCGGGTCGAGTATTAATCGGATTGCCGTCCAATCTGCTCTATGGAAGCGCGCAGGAGGAATTTAGTAGAGGAGCACCTTGCTGTTCCGCATGTTGTAAAGAGGCTTAGTGTTTATACTATCTGATAGGTAGCTATGGTCTACAGGACAGCCATGGAATGAACAGCCAGACTGGACTGCAGTCTCCTACATGAGAAATAGCATCTATACAGGCCGACATATTCGAACCATAGAACCCTTGGCAACTGACACATTAATTAATAATATTAAAGTAATTTCCTTTCAGATATTGTATAAACAAAGTAAATTTATCGTACGTACGACGATAATCCCGGGAACTCTATGCCACTATCATTAGGTACACGTACACAAAGTTATATGAACACTTGACCGCCAATTCCTAAGTGAAGATGAGTTTGTTGCGAGTCATTTCAACTCTAGTGTGTTTAAGAAAACATGACAAATAAAATGTATAAAAATAAAGTAAAAGTACAATATATTGGGATGGACTCATATTTTCCTTAAAGCATATATGAATGATTCCTCTCTATTATTGTAGGATCCGTAAGTTCTAGCATTGGTATAACTATAAGATTGGGAAAATACCTTTTATTTATGCCAGAAATCAGGAAACTTTTCTTTTGATACCACTCCCGATAAATAGAATGATATAATCCCGTGTTTTCTTGTGATGAAAATGTTTTATTCACCAGCAAAGGCAGGATCATAATATATGTCATATATTTTATATACAAAATAAACCGTGAAAAACGAATATGCACGATGAGGTACTGTCTTACATCTAGACTTTTTTTTTTAATAAACACAATCATTAAATTAATTTCAAAAGATATTATTGATGAAAACTTATCTGAGTTGTATTAAAGTTGAAGATATCAATGAATCAAGCTACTTATCGTGTTCCTGATTTTATTTAAACATGTTGAAGAGCTCCTTCGATACCTTTACATAAATGTGCTTAAAAATAAAGTCATACTTATGACAATGACTCCTAAATTAAATCATCTAGCAATGTGTTGAATCTTGTAATAACTATACCTGAGTCCAGAAGCTGCATAGCATCCAACGCCAGCATTAATCCGATGTGATCATTGATAATATCCACAACAGAAAGTAAACTGCAAAAAAATTAATTGTTTAAAATGATGAACGGTGCACTTAGAAATATATATGCCTCACAACTTCCACAAGCAATGAAGATTTGATTACTTAGGTAAAGCTTCGGTACCATTTGAATCAGCATTTAGAAATATCAGGAAAACTGCATAAGATTAAGAAACACACACATGAGGAATACTTATACAGTTTCAGTAGAATAAATCAGAATATTTCAAAACAAAATTGATTTCCAATGTAAAATAATGAAAACTTGTCACGTACTTCTGGTGTCTTTGTACGTCTCCGAACGATGTCCAGAGGGGTTACGGAGGAAGTTTCCCCCTGTTCTCGTAGTAATAAGGCTGTCGGTACACTTGCACAGTGCGGACTGATATTTGTTTTTTCCCTCGCTGCCGCTATTATTGCGAGCGCTAAAACGCGAAAAGTCGTGGTTTGGAGCCTTCAAGTACACGAAAGCTACCTGCCGAAATGAAAGCTAAATTAGTTTGGAGTTGTTGCAGAGTGAAATTGTCCTCCTCTTTACAAAGCGCTAATAAGAATGTCACAAAGGACTTCAATTTTAAGGTTCTCAGATCTCTTAATAAGCCCGTATTTAAAAAATAACTACGTTAAAAAAATCCGACTTCAAACTAAAAAGTAAAAAAAAAAAGTTTATTAAAATAATAGGTTTGATGTCGGTGCCTAGATACTACGTAAGTATTATATGACTTACTGGCACGACATCAACCTATTATTTTAATAAACTTTTTATTTTTTACTTTTTAGTTTTGAAAGTCGGTTTTTTAACGTAGTTATTTTTTATTTTATACTTTTTAGTTTAGTCTTGGTTTTTATCAGTACCTATGTAAAAATTTTATACGTGGATACTTGAAACAGGCTCACCGGCCTGTTATGAAGTATCCACGTAAAATTTACACGTATTTTTTTAGAAAATCAGTCCTAAAATGAAACTATACGGCCCACCTGATAAAATTTTTATGGGACCAATTCAAGCTATTCCCTATCAAACAAAAAAGAATTACGTAAATCGTTCAGAAACCTCGGAGTAATCGGTACATACATAAAAAAAAAAAAAAAAAAAATATACGCCGAATTGAGAACTCCTCCTTTTTGTTGAAGTCGGTTAAAAAGGAAATTGCGAGCCAATCAAGTTTCTAATATAAAAATCTTTTATTACTACGAAATAATAAAATAAGGAAGTCGAGGACATCCTGTTGAAAAGGGACTCATAATGTAATTACAAGGGGAATTGCTCTGCAAGTCTGTCTAATCCTCAGAGAAATAAAAACTTTGTAAACAGCATAGCTGGGGAAGCATAAACAATATTACGAGTAAATAGTGCTAATAGGAATCTACTTATTGTAATTTTTTTAACATGGTTAAACTATGTAAAGCAAACGTTAACATAAATGTGTACTGTAATGTTGTATTGTTATATATGTTTACATGCATGAAATTGAAATGCGTGAGCACGGCGACCACGGAGCGAGATGTCGATGTCCGAGGCCTGGTGCGCGCAAACGTCGAGTACACGCGCTGTTTGAGCTGGAACATCGCGACAGTACTGGCAACAAACAAATACAATGAAGAAGCAAATAGCAATAACGCAATAGTGCCTATCGGCTTTTCAGTCAACAAGGAAAATAACAGACAAATTCTGATCAGTCTGCTACGATCCTGCAGTGATAAGTATCGATGGTATAAGAATCATGAATGCATAGGTAATAATGATAAGCTTAGGATGATTTTCAGTCTGATGTCGTCCACGACACTCTAACATCATTAGTATGTATTAGTTTTGCTCATGTAAAGAGCGTCAATCGTCAGTGCCAAACCGGCTTTATGCTCCCGTCAAATACTCAACGTAGTCAACCATAACGT
>NWSH02000560.1:8275845-8322902 GCA_002382865.2 Heliothis virescens
CAAGCATAGGTTTTGTATTGAACTTGGCTTTCCTTTTTTACATTTATGTTTTTGGTGGGATCGCAATTTACACTGTTTATGTTTAGTACATGTCGTGTAACTCTTTCCCCTCGAATTTTCTATAGGTGATTCATTCTACAGTCTGGTTTTTAGGTAATTTATTCGTCTTATCAGCTGTTGTAGGAAAAGTATTCGGAGCGTTTATTCATGTCTCTAGAACCACTTAATGTCAAAACCTTTTAAACAAGATGGCCTTCAGGTAACGTATGTGTAGGTAATATCGATTATGCTAAATTGTACTCTGACAGTTGATCGATCAAGTTGGGTAAACACTGATGAGTATGAGAGTAATGGACGGTGTACATTATCGATAAAGGTATAGCAGCTAAATCGTGTTATGACGATGTCATAATGTCGTGCACGATAACATGTATTTGTATTTGGATTTAACTATGGACGTCTATTTGTAAAACCATGTCAGATGTCTTACAAGCCTTGATCATTTCCTATATATCTGCAGACATTATACTGCTGTTGTATGCTAGGAAAAACATATTTTCTTTTGTAAGCTAAAAATTAAAATTAAAAGGGAAATTACGTATTACCACCAAAACTACCTCATTTAGGCACCTATTCTCAATTTTGAGATTTCAAAACATCTTCTATAGGTACCTAAGTACGTAGTGACGTAGCACTATGTACACGATGTTTACGTAAGGAGTTCAAAGGGTACTCACGTAGCTGACCATAGGCAGATTGAAAGCTGCGGCCATGCGCCCTTCATGCACACACGTCTCTTGCGGTCCGATGAACGCTGACACGTTGGCTGCCCACAATGACGCCACCTGCACCACGAAATTAGTTCCGACATGTTAATTAAAATGCCAATCTTAGAAAGAATATATGACAGGAGTTATATAGCCAAACTGAGTCAAATTCCATCTAAAGTGTGTGTTGTGCAGCCTTCTTCAAAACGATGAAAAATAAAATGGCAAGAAAGTAAGAAACTGTATTTTCATATTATTATCTACATAAATCCGGAGACTTGTACGAAATTCATAATTTTAAATTCATTAAATGAAAAGAAATTTCACAAAATCGTTTGTACGTCATAAACAAATTTTATGCAGTTGTAAAAACTTAACGATGCAAGTTTAAAATGTCCGCCGCCGTCTCCACAAATTGCATTCAAGGCTTTGTTTATTAAATTTTCGACTTACTAAGGTTGGCAGTTGTAAACAGTCAACTTTTTTTTAGGTCCTGTAGTTTAGATTGCTGGATATAATGTATCTCTCGTTTTGGAACAATGTCGTGAAGTAAGCCCTTCCTTGATTCCTATTCTCCTTCCTATTTTCCAGTCAACACCAAGTCTTAAAAGTTGTATGGCTCTCAAGATTAAGTAAGTAGGTGCTTGTAGTTTTTTGAACAACAGCGACTTAAATATTAAATACAAATTTTTTGATAATTTTGTACAAGGCTGAAAGAAGACTGGCTATCTTGATGCCGCACCGCTAAATAGCCTCGTTCTTACATGTTCGTTGTGTCCATTACAGTTTTATGGCCACTTTTGACTCATGCTAATATCTATTCTCCCGTCTCCGATAAATGCCAGTTATCCTTTCAATAAGATATCTTCCAATCAACTTCAGAGCTCAAGTTACTTAATTTATTACGCATTTCGAACGCTAAGCTCTGCCAGGGAAAAGGAGCATTATTATCTGTTAAAAGTTTGTAACAAGCGATACAGAATATTTATTGTTAAGGGAAGCACCCCGTGAACGAGTAATAGTACCTATTTGTCATGAAATGAGTTGACTCGAAGAGGAACAGAATATTTTATTTACAATCGAGGGCACACGGACACCGATAATGACGGGAACAATTAGTTGTACTATTCTAGCTAGCTATAGACGTAAACAGCAATTACAGCATTATCTGTAATGGCATTGAGTTAGGTACTCTAATTTTGCATAGAGTATTGACAAACGAACAAAACCGCTTTCCAATCTAATACACGCAAATGAATATGAATGGTAACAGTAACGACGACTTTCTCTATCGGCATCCCATAAGGATTTCTGGGTACACTGTGTAATGCATGGCAGAGTATGCGACAGACAGCGACTGATGCTCCCGCTTTTTACGCATCGCTCGAAGCCTGCGAATGTCAACTTTGCGCAACAACATCAATTTCGCAGACAAATACCCCTAATAGATAAAAGTTTGTAAAGATAGTGTTTCCTGTAACAGCGGAATTTATGTTCGATGTTTCCTGTTCTATATGCAGTTACTTAACAGAGTTGGAACGATATAGCGATACATTTGTATAAACAAAACCAGATCAAAAGATAAGTTGAGTGATGTTCGACTCAATATGAGCCTTCGTTCTTTTCCATTACAGTTAATGGCCTGTGTGTGAGTTGTAAACATATTTCAAATAAAAAAAATCCTAGAACTATCCGTTTATCTTTTACTAAAAAAGTATTGGAAAACATTTGGGCACTTGACACTGCAAAAGTTGCTTGAAGAAAATACTTTTTCCAAGAATCCGGGTGAGTCGGAAGGAATCCACGATTACCATTTTATGCGTTAGCTTTGCGGATACGTCAGCCCACGGACAGAGGGTGGCATTAATGGTGACCCAATCTTCTTTACTCGCTCGCTTTTACAATACAATGTCCTTTTCTACTTTATGAATCTCAATTCTTTTTGCTACAGTTTAGGGGCTTTGAAACGGGTTTTCTAGTAAAAGGAATACTTAACTAAAGTAATAGAAATATTAAGTAGAAATTCAATCCCTTGATGTCATAATGGATGTTATCTATCTATATATCTATCTATCTATATCTATCTATCTATCTATATCTATCTATATCTTCTATCTATATCTATCTATATCTATTCTATACATATAATAAAACAGTAAAAAAATCGTGTCTGTACATTTCATATTTTTACAAAACAAAATATGTAGGGTTATTAGAAATTGAAAGAAGAGTAAGAATTCGAAAAAAAAAATTTGTCTGTTTGTATGTTTGTATGTTTGAATGTTTGTTTGTTTGTTTGTCTGTTTGCACACGCTAATCTCAGGATCCACTGGACGGATTTAGATGAAACTTGGCAGACATATAGCTTATATATCAGAATAACATATAGGCTATATTTTTTTTGGAAATTCGCTCTTTAAGGGGGTAAAAAGGAGGGGGTAAGTTAGTATGAAACTCCGTCAGTTTTGAAGCTAATTCGATTAAAATTAATATTTGGCTATTTGGTTAGAAATTAAGAATGACGCAATAATTATTTTTGGAAATTCTGCCTTAACGGGGATGAAAGGGGGGGGGGGTGTAAGTGAAAAAATCGATGAAAATTAAAGCTGTTTCTGCCCTTCGTTGTGTGACGGTGTCGCTGTTTTTTACACGGACAGCTTTATGTAGCTTTCTCACGCGTAACTAGCTCCGATAAGTGTTCACTTTTACCGATAGATGGCGTTGTCCATACATTCTAAAAAGGCAGTCAGTGCAATGCAATACGCGGGCTCTTAGAATTCGACATCAGACGTTTAAGATCTTTCATTTTGACGACCCGTTATCGCTGGCATAAGCGACATGTTCCGCGTACGAAGTCGCGGGCAGAAGCTAGTGTAAAATATGCCTGACTATCAGATTTATATTTGACGTAGAATACATAATATGTTATTAACAATATGAGATGTCGATATTCACTTTATTGTTATTTCTGGCCGATACTGTAATGTTTATTTGCAGGTAAGTGGATAATATACGTACACATGCGTGTGCGCCAAAGTGGTTTGCTGCGAAGAGTGGCTTGAATTAAACTAATAAGATGCTTCAATGACGTGCACGTGTTTTGCATGTCGATGGCCACCATTACTGGGTCATTGCTTTTGCAGGAATAGCCATTGAATTATTATTGGTCCCTGACCAGATGCATCCGTTATATCACACACTTTAAGCTTCACAGTTAGATAAAACTTATTTATCAACGGCCTTCGTAACTAAAGTACACTATTAATTCAAGGTTTATTTTATACTGAACGCTGCTATTTAATTTTATGAGATTCAATGCTTAAGTGAATTACAGAATAAACATGCAATGACACTTAAGTAGACCTTTTACTTAACAAGAAAACAAGACAGCTGAAATTACGAGTTTATTTCAAGTTAAATTTATAGTTCTATGAAGCGGTTAAAATACGTAGCACTAATGTAAATCTAGGAGATTTTATTTCTTGGAACAAGTACAGATTGAATTCGTTTCGTAGGATCAAACGTGGATTTAGTGCCATGCGATGTACTAATGGCTATTGTAAAACTTCGGTCTGTGCCCATAAAACTCGTGCTAGATAACTGCGAGTAGTGGGACATAATCTGATTAAGTACCAATAGGGGAGACCGGGGACGAACGTAACACTTTGTACTTGTACCTTCATATCTGGCTGGGTATTACTGTTGGCATTAAATTAATATACCCATGTATAAATTCAGTTTATGTTCTTTAAACTAGTAACTCGATGTTTTATATTGTGATGTGTTTTATGGGAAAAACAGCTGCTTAAAAAATAATTGTCAGTTGTTACTTTCGACCACGTTGGCAGGTCGAAAGTAACACGTTGTGGGTCGAAAGTAACAAGACATAGTGGTTGCTAATGAATACAATATTATACTATATGCTAATGAATAGTTAATAATATTAACTTTTTTTAATTAGCGATAACTGAGAATGTTATAAACGTAAGAGTAGACAACTATAATCAGAAAGCTTAGAACTGCTAAGCTATCGGGAATTACACGTGTTATTGTGAGTCAATCATAAAAGATAGACATATGCTGTCGTGGGATATTTTGTATATTATTTTAAGGAGAACATTTTCTTCATACATGATTTCTGTGTAGCTTTAACCATTAAGGTTGCATAGGGTTTAACGCATTTGGTGCACTTTTCAACTTGTAAACCATGCTCAAATGGTGAACTTAGCAACTGGTGCACTTCTTAATTGGTGCACTTCGCAAAAGGAGCACTTTTTAAGATGAGTGGAAATTTGGAAAAAAAATGTTAAAATGAAAGAATCTAAAGTAACATGTTACTTTTGTACCCACAGGGCTATGTTACTTTCATACCCGTCCACATTTTTGACAAAACGTGCAACAGAACCTTAAAACGGAACGTGCTACTCAAATATGAATTTAAGCAATGTGTAATCACTCTAATTAAGAAGAGATATCGAAAAATTCAGAATCCTAGCATCCTTTTAAGACTACGTAAATATTAAATAAGAAAACATCTAAAAACTTACTTTCGGTTTGTGAAAACACATATCGTCCTGTCACACAGCCTAAAAGCGCGTGGCGCACGCGGCGACTGAATGAAATTAAGAGGGGTGCTCCCGGCTATCGTCTGACGGGGGCACAGCGATGTTCGCTTTTTAGATAAATCTACAGAGCGCTTGTTACTTTCGACCCGCCGTTACGTTTGTCCCCGGTCTCCCCTACTTACTGGATGGTTGTAAGTTGTAATAAATTGCGTAAATGTTCCTATAAGCTTTTTATTGTGCTTTGTAAGTTATCATCGCAATCGTACTTGGCCATAGTCATCTATAAAAGTTTTAGCATTAGTGTCGATTTACCTATCTATTTTTTGCAGTGAAGTTGCTTCAAGCATGTCATATCGTAAACGTTATCGTGTATCTATTGTGTTTTGTTGTAGTATCGGATTACCCATAATTCAATGTAATAAAGTTCGCTGTGAATTATGATGACAGCTTGTTGTACTCGACGCCAAGTTTTTGCGAAGAATAAAATATGTGCTCTGCATATTCGATAACATAATTCACATCACATTTTTTTACGTGTTTACAATTTAGCACTATATTTTCTAGTGAATGTATCAGAGTATTTTGTTACTTTTATAGCTAAATAATATCATGTCTGGAGAGAATACATGAAGTAGCTCGTAAGATATCACCAATAACATAACATTTCCCGAGAGTAATCTGTGTTCACAACCTGTGAAAGAATAATGGTCGTCGAGTGAGTGGGCAGGGGCACTCCCAATGAACTCCCGAGCAATTTTGCAACCGATTGGAAAAAAGTATCTACGGGATAAATTGGAATACTTTCACAAGATTTTCTTCTTCTGAATTGAAGTTAACGTCTACAAGGGTAATAAAAGGTTATTTATTGAAAGGGGACATACCTGCCGAATGGAGACCTCCTCTTGGCCGTACGTCTCCGCGACAACAAAGTCCAGAGAGTGGCCCATTGGACCAAGCAGCTTTTCGTTCACCTCGTCCACCGCCATCGAAATGGCACCTGTTTCAAGGCAAAATTAAATCAAACAGGATTTGTTTATCTTTACAAAATGGTAACGTCAATATTTGTTACACAACTGTTTATTTTGCAATAGCAAATAATTTCATAAAGTGTGTTCAGCGCCAAGTGTTGCCGCCATTAATCTTGTTGAGGCGATTCGATTTGTCAGTCAAAATATACAAATGCACATTTGATGGCTTCACTGTAATATAAATACATTTTCGTTTGTATATGTGGTATTATAATAAGCTGTATTATTTCTACGATAGTATCTGACTAAGGAATATTTTTACTTCAATAGAAGGGCAGTGTTGACGTTAATGGAAAATTTATCGACATGGCAAAGCTCTTAAAGTTGCACAGAACGGGAGACGTTTTGGAAGGATATTTAACTTTAGAAGTTAAGTACCTAGTTGGGATGCAAACTTACGCGTCAAAGTTTTAAGTGCGTACTTATTATAAAGTCTCATTGCCAGCAATTTGTCTCGTCTTTACGTCTTCATATAAATTAGCTTACGTACCTGAGATGACTCTCCCGGGTCGCTGGTAGCTGTAGTCTCCTGGCCGGCGCTCTGAGCCCGTGAGGTAGCCAAGTATAAATTTCTCTCCGTATGAACATTTTGGTGATATCACCAGTAAGCCCCAACACCAGTGCCACTGCGAACAAAGAAATTATTCATGAAAATTGAGGTTGTAACGTAATTCTGGTCAAGAACTTGATATTCTTCGGCATTTTTTTTTGTTATAAAAAATATTTTCAATTTTCCACTATCAGAATTATAAAGTTAACAAACGTTAAATAAAATACCTAGCTGCGGAGAGAACCATATTTCATCTTAGAAAAATGAAACAAGCAAGTGAAGTGGAGCTAAGCAACAATTAAAAAGAAACCTTCATGGAAGCAAATCGTTTGTAGTGCACGTGCCGCCAGCATTTTTCCAATATCCCCAGCTCGTAAAATGGCGTAGCCTGGGGCTGGTTCCTACTTTAAACACACCAGCCTTTTAGACGCACTTACTAATACCTACTTATCATTCTAAATTATAGGCATTTGCTACATAACATCATCAGATTTAATAACGACATCCTATTACTGCGCCTAATGGGGAAGTCAACAATATGAGATCTTTGAAATGCGAAGTGCTGAATTTCCATATAGGGAGGGATTAGGAAAATGCTAAATAAGGGCACATGAAAAATCATTTCCCTTCTCCTTTTCCGATTATTTAATTTGAAGTGAAAAACGTTTACAACCTTTGATTTGATTTGTTGACTCCATGGTTAAATACGACCTTAACAGTCTACAAGTTTCAGATAATATTTGCAGTCTATTCGTTTATTTTGGTTTGGGTTTTGTTCATTTTATTAAAATCTACAGTGTGTAGTAATTAAACTGTGAATTTTCATAAGCCAAATTCTCTGACTCGTGAATTTATTGCGTACTCCAGTAACTGACACTTTGGCAAGACGTTCCCTATTTAAGATTCAGCGTAGGTTTGACTCTATTATCGTTAGAATGACCAATCGGGCGCATAATAATTATTCCTTAAGTGTTTACGTAACGGTACGAAGTGTAGTGTTGTACATAAACTTGTCTCGCCAGACGACAGGTCCGTCGGAGGGCAACACGAACCATGTGTGAAACATACAATTTGCCACACATTGTGAAAGTTACCAAGCACAAATTGCCTTTAGGTTACACTCGCGTAGCATCTGATTATAAGTGAAATTTATTACGAAGTAATAGTTGTTTACAATATTTTATCCAAGAATTCCTTTCTACTGTGAATCAAACGAAATCTGGAGTGAGAGATATAAATCTAATTATAACTCTTATAACTCATATATTATAAACACATGTTAAAATAAACTATCAAAACTCAAAGTCGGCTTGTTGCGAATTAACGTTGAGTATCAAGAATTTCGCAGCATACTTGTTTTGAATATTTTTCGAAGAACGATCTGTGTTAATTAGTTAATTCGGTTGAAAAAGTAGATCGATTGCTATTGAAAGTATTAAAACTGGTGTAGTATCAACAAGATAGCGCTGTCGACAGTTGAACACGCATTCGGCCGACACTAGACGGGCTCTCGTTTTGTGTACAATGTCGGTAAAAATAGCTCCCGTGGGAGATATTTATGTAACTATGACCGGGTTAAGTGAGCGACTGTCATAAAAGAGTCCCTTGCCTGCTTCATTGCACTTGCATTAGATCCAAACTCTTCAGTATTGGATTAAAAGGGTTTAATCCAAATCGGTGCTTTGTTGTAATCTTTTTCTGATAGTCCTTTTGGTTTTTTTTATCCCACAAAGATTCACAAAGTTGAAGATTTTTCACTTCAGTTATTTTATTACAATCGGAAAACATGATATAAAATTAACAACAAGTTACTAGTTATTCATTGCTCTTAGTGGAAAAATAAAAACTATAATATACTTATAACCAGATATGATAGACACTTCAAAGTTATTATGGTTTCCGAACAAAATAACAAGTTGGTAACAGCAGGCAAAACTAATTATCCTCATGGAAGCGATGTCAAACTTCGGATCCTCTTCAGAACATTTATTTAACGTCTTTTCGAAGTACCACGAAGAATGATTGAAAATTTCGCTGAAGCCTGAAGTTGATTCCACTTTATGTTTATTTTATAGGAACATAACTGTATAAGTAAACCTTTAACACACCTATATTGTTGGAATACCTACGTGAATACCGACATTGTTTGCTGAAGGGTTTCGTAAGAAAATAAGTCCGACGCTACCATAAAAGAAGATTTGACCAAAAAAGTTTTAAGTACAAATTGCGCGCAGTCATAAAATGGGTAAACGTTGACCATTATCGTTTGCGATCAGACCATCAACATCATAAAGAACATAACAGATTTGCTATCTTCCAGTTTGGTAATAAACCTTTACCGTCAATTACCTTGTAGGTAATTACTATTAAACTTTAGCCTTTTAGCTGTTGGCTATGGATCAGTAGATAGCGTTCCAAATTGCTCTAACAGTTACAATGTTCAAGTACTTATTTCTTATTCTTTTAATACAGGTAGATACCTGAAAAAGCCGGTAAATACACAAAATCCCTCTCGTATTTTCTTTAGTTAACATTCAAGGTAAACTTACGTGCCCTGATACCTCATTTATTATGTAAATTTGAATTAAACGGTCCGTTGTATCGAAATCCTGTCAAAGCAGTTTAAATAAATGGCCATGTTTACCTACGCGTCTAAGAAACAGGTTTATTACGTGGAACTGCCTCTCTTCGTACGTACCTGCTATTAATCAGTGTACCTATGTATTTTGAAACTTGTTTCAAAAAGCCCCTAGATTAATTGGTAGCTTATTCATGTGTACAATGTTTGATAAAAGCGTTATACGAGCAATCAGTAATATAATAAGCTCTAGACAGATTTCGTGCTTATTCTTTTGTACTTACTAATAAACGAGACTCAGAAAAAAACAGTTGTTCTGTATGTTTTTGAAATTATATAGTCACGATGAGCAATAAAAAGGATGATATAAGTACATTTTACACTAGAGATAAAAATAATGAATCTACTTAATAAGATTTTTTGTACCCTTTAGTTAATGGTAACCACAGAACAGATAAAGTTCTGTGATGGTAACTATTACAATTTTTATAAGCTCGGTTCCATTCATTTGTGTAACCAGATCTACGATTTAAATCACGCAGATAAATTGCGGTGCGACACATTGAACACATGCAGACAAGCTTCTAACTCTTTTCCATCAGAATAAAAGGAAATTGCAATAAATATCAGAGATTTATAGGACGAGTCCTCCTCGCTCTAGTGGTTCAGATATCAGGATATGGCAGAATGGACGGTTACGTTCAATTAACGCCATCTCCGAAATTTCCACTTTAGCCAAATGAGACTTTCAGATTGCTTGTATGTGTACATATTGAGACGCCATTTCTTGTTTTTGTAAAGAGTACCTAAGTGAAAAGAAAGTGAATTCTTCGTTTTATTATGTAAACTGAACACAATATTTTTTTAAGTCAAATGCTTAAAACTAAATAAGTATGTAACAGCTAAAAACGGTACTAATTCTCAACTAATAAATGGCGAACGTATGTAGTGTCTAATTAAGTAGTATGAATGGCACAGGGACCTGTGAACTGTCTAGTAGTAATGTTGTTTTTCGAAGAGGTCGATAAGAATTATGCGATAGTGCAGTCGACACGCGGGCGCGGCATTGACATAGTTGCCGCGTCACCACGTCATGGCGTCAACGGCCCGCACCACGCGACGCAAGCGCACGCGAACTTGCCAACAATTTCCAAACTAACTCGCAAAACGAAAAATAGAATAACAAAACAAAATCCAAACTATCTAGCAGATATTTAATTACATCACTTACAAGACACCAAACGCAGAAAATTGCTAAAGAACGCCCCTAGTTAGTTTAATTAAATTCCTGTGTAACAAACGCCAATGTAGATGCCGTTTAAAATTCCAAACAAATCCGAATAACTATTTGTTAGGTTCTTTACTTGGAGCTGCTGACATGCTGACATTATGTGAGAAACTTTTTTTATTAGCTTACGTGAACAAATTAAGAAGTGGGCACGTTCGAAGGGCGCTTTGTAGTTTTTAAGTCCTAAGTAGGGGGCATACCGACTCCAAAAGGAATATGAAAATTATTTGAAAGGCATGTAATACATCAACTCTTGTCAATGTTTGATGTAAGTGAAAAGTTAACATTTGTATGCATGTCGGGGTGGGCCCGTACATTGCGGAACCATCGATAGTGCCCGCATCATCGGCAAACAATGCCTGATCCCAGGCGCGCCGGCGCGGGCGCAGCCTTCTCGTCACTTCACCTGATACATATTAATGTCATGTTTAACATTGTTGTATCATGTCTTACCATTCATAAAGTGTCGATTATCCTGTATGTAGGTATACCAACCAGTTCTTTCCTAGACACTAGAAATTGTTTAAGGTCGAGCATGATCGTTAAACTTCATAAATATTATGAACGTTATGTATGATAGATAACCGTTAGTTACGACAAAACGTGCTCTTCGATTTACGATAATGGCAGTTTTGAAAATAGGACAAATGTTTAATGTCTGCTTAAAGTAGGCATCTACGAGTTTCTTGGCCCGCATGTTTACACAAAATAGATTGATGTATCCATTACCCTACTCAGACGACAATTCCTTAAAATAATACTTATATTCTTGAATAAGGTATACGTGTTACTGATGAAACCTTGTTCTGATGATTAACCCTTCTGTTAGTCACCGCATCATATCACAACGGCGGTAAGTGCAAATTTTGCGTAACTAAAGGAGGAAAATTCAAGAAGTATTTATTTACGTAAAAGGACACAAAGCAATTAGCAACTTTTTACATTGTAAATGAATTGTACCCTGACTATTGCCTACCGTATTATCACTTAAGTTTTCCGGAAGCATTGTGTACTTAATAGGGTTAGAAAGTTTAGAATAAAAACCTTGATAGAAAGTATTTTAAAATTATAATGATTAATCGTTATTTGATGTAAGCAGTAGGTATATCAATCCTTACTACATTCATTATTTTTTTATTCCGTTTTGGTGAATGTTTCCTGTGGGCGTGGCCAAAATTGTAGGAAACAGCTGGTACGATTATCCTACGTATAGAGGGAAACTTTGAACGTAGAGGGTAATCTTTGGAAGTGCTGAACTGATTCTAATCATTCCCCAATAGAAAACCACATTACCCCCGAGTGCCTTAAGCTTAATTGTTCTCATTGGATTTCATGGGAACGATTGCATTAGCAGCGATTATATTTATGTAGGATGAAATATGTAGTAGCTGTACAAATTAACTAAGTATCGGGTAAAAAGTGGAAGCCTATCGTGTAACCACCTTAGGTATTCTTATAACAGTCAGGTTTGAGGATATAATTTTATTACTCTCATTATTATTTTTAAAGAGGTCAGTTATGAACATTTCCATTTTCGATTTTTACAGCCCATAAAACCGAATGTGAATTGTGTACGTATGATTGCGAAATCTCTGTACCTACAATATTTTTTGGTATGCAAGACCATATCTTTGTAGTATACTTTTCAATTAAGGGCTATAAAAATAGAAGGTTTCTTAAATGCAAAAGTATAGATGTATGAATGATTGTTAGTTTTCCAGAAAAAAAAACGACTGAAAGAATTTAAGTAAGTACCTATGCATAAAAGATAATACCAATAGTGCACAGAAAGACCCTGCTGTAAAGCCACGGGCTGAAACCACTTGAAGTCAGTAACATTAAGAAGAACAACAACATTAGGTACATACACAGTTGGAAGTAAGTATCAATAAGGTGTTCTGCAAAGAAAATGTGTTGCCGAGTGCTTGTAAAAATATTTTCACTGATTCCAGTTGGTTTCATAGCTTCTCCTTTTGAAGCTTATCTCGGGCTATTTTCCGTCCAAATAATACCAAGTTCTGCGATTGTTATTGCGGAGAATTATTTTACCGAGTAATAATACCATCTTTCAATATTGTGAAAAGTAAATTGAATTCTCTATTTGCAGTGGTTGATTTCAGTTTGCTTTTAATTGAATAACTTGCAAGTAGATTGGTATTTTCTCAATATTTTTCAGATAGATAAGTAAGTACTGTTCTCATAATTTCAGCAAGTACATTGCAGAAATGTTTATCTATAATAGTTAAAATAAGTAATTAGATAGATGTTTCTGGGTTTTGTTACTCATATTTGACTTCGAATCTTGGTCACGAATGTCTACAGTTGAAAACTAATAGTTAGAAGGTGTAACCATAAGGGGCCGTCCATTAATCACGTGATGTTCATTTTAGCTTTTTTATCACCCCGCCCCTCCCCCTTGGTGATACATTTGAGGTTTAAGAAGTGATGTGATGTGATGCTTGGAGATTTTATATATATACCCCCCCCCCCCTATTCGAACCTCACGTGATTAATGGACGGTCCCTAATTAACTTTATAAAGTTAATTATGGTTACATCTTGTAACTACTAATGCACTATAGTGCATGTTTTTTTTCACTAAAAGGATACCTAATAATTACGATATCTAATATCACAAATTGACTACAAAATTTCATGCCAACTTTTTTATATGTAGGGTCCAAGTTGAAGTTGTGCTAATAACTAAGTTCCCCAGGTAACTACTTATTATAGGTACGAATTATTATTTATTTACATATTATTATAGGCATAGTTAAAATAATGAGGACAGTATCCATTATTTATCCTACTGGAGGAGTGTTTGTTGCTCTTCTATAACTTCTCAGCAAAAACTTTGAGGAATGGCTTGCGATTTGTCTACAGACTTTTATTTAGGGCCATTTGCAAGCGCTTCTAACGAATTAAAAATTAAATTAAAGTTCTTTAAAAAAAGAACATGAATAGTGGATGATAACTAATTTTGTAGAATTTATACTTACTTAATTCGTGTTATAATAATGTGTGTACCCAGATGTAATTAACAAGTATAATTATTTACAGTAGGCAATCTGTTATCTATAGGCATAGAAATATTTAATAACAAAATTAAAGATAAACGCTTACCGTGATCCAAGTTAAAAACTTCATAATGTCCAAGTAATTAATATTTCACTAGATTGATCTAAACAATTTATTTAACCATTACTTAAAACATCACTTAAATTCATATTTCTAAGTAATAAATCCAGGGTGGAATTATTTTCCCGCCATTACGTAAAGTTACACGCGATTCGCGAGTCGGGGAAAATGAGCGCGCGTCCCTCGTCCGCCAGTGACAGTAATAGACTGGCGCGCCAAGAGTAGCACTGTGGAATACCTACAGACTTCACCGAGTTGACTGACTGGTAAGGTGAAATTGTGATGACGTTGATGGGTGATCGTCAGAACTGTGCTGCTCTGACTCATTGCACGAGACAGCGATCCTTTTTGGATAATCTCTACTGCTAAGTAACAAGTGTTCAGGCGAGTTTCAGCACGGGATAACCCAATAAGCGTTACAGTGGCTCTATTGCTGTCACAGGGTTGGTGTAGAAATACATATAAGAACATCTTAAACATATTGAATGGATCATTAGAATAGTAAGAAGTTTTAAAAAGTTCCAAAACGAATTATAACCAAATTCTGTGACTTTGAATAAAGAAATTTCGCGAACGTCTAACTACATACAAACTCATAAAAATTCATTAGACTTCCGTTTTCACTGCGAATTTGTGAAATCGCTCAAAGATTACGAATATTTTATCATCATCATGGCATGAATGGAACACATTATAGGTACATAACCGGAGTGCGGTCAAGGCGAGCATGCTTGTTGCACTACATGTATAACTACATTAAGTACCTGTAACATATGCTATGTATGTAGGTAGATATGTGTACGCGTCATTACCTAACTGTAAATTGAGTCTTATACCTACAGATTGTACGTACTTATATAATAATTTACCAAAAAGCCGACCCATCAATAGGTCGGTTTACATTTTTCTGACGGGCAAAGTTCATTAATATGTAGGGGAATACTCACCATGCTTGGTAGTAAGTCTATTGTTGCTATGCAGAGCGCGTTACACTATTCATGTTTTGAGAATTCCACAAACGTTGAGCCAAATGCTTACAATGTCTGCATACGACATACCTACCTGCGACTGGAAGTTCCTATAGCGAACATTTCTTCGCATACTTCACCTGTCTGATAGCAGGAAACTGAATGGGGTCTGATAAGAGAATAATTGCAACCCGAATTCATTTGGCAAATATACAGTCAGTGTTGGGTCGACAGGGTTAATGAAAAAATCGTTATCAGCTGGGTTCATTCCAAAAACTTAAGACAAAGAGGAAGATCTTATAGCTATTAATCATGTCTTTATCTTGATGGAGCCCTGGACCCATTTATAAGAAGTTACGAAAATGTCAAGTTTTTTTGGTTCTTCTAAGACATAAGTTTTCTGTAAACAGATTCAGGACACTAACAATGCCAAAGTTTTGTAATCGCCTTCAAGGAAAAGCTACCCAAGCGTTCTAATTTTATCTACTAAACAAAGTCTCTCTTTAGTTACGGTTAATCTTATCAAGCTTAATTGTTAAACGAATTCCAAACTTTATTTGATCCATGAAACTGTCAGGCAAAATGATTCTAAATGGTTTTTTCTTAAAATTCAGAATCCTTTTATCCTAAACCGGGGTACTAATTAGCTGGCTGGTTTTACCTTGGATCTAAAGATGAACATTATTTTGCAATAAATATCTACCAACTAAGGGAAAACGAACTAGACACGGCATCGCGGGCGGCGTAGAAGAGCTTAATATGAAAGCTCTCTTAGTTGTAGCCGATTTCAGTAAGTAAAAACCTTCAGATATAAAGGTTGAGTTAAATCCAATTAAATATGTCGTTCAATTAAAAACAAAACTTCGGGAACCTACTCTTTGAGCAGCTACCTGCTACGTGCTACTAAATATAAAATTTTCAGTATGTCTTATCGAAACTTGTATAAAGGTAGGTTTCCAAAAATATTTGTTTGCCTACTCAGAGTGTAACTGCAAGCGAAATAGTTTTGTTTGTGGTTTACTGACACGAGATAAATGAGACTGTAGCAGCTGTCTCGCATCTGTACCACATAGGTACTCACAGACAGGAGCACAACTCACTGAAGACTGGAATGCTTTTAAAATAGGCACGGATCTACTGTGTTGTGAATATTATGACAAAACTGCCAAACGATTCAAATAAGGATTAAGTAGAGCCACTACAGGCTAGTTTTCATAAGCATATTAATTGTACCTATGAGTTCGGTTGCCAAATGATGAGTTCTGTTGCAACCTCGTCGTGGTATGGAGGTATCGACTATCACAACCTCGTGCAGTCTCTGAGGATTAGTTTGGATGGAGTCATAGCGCTCATATCTTTCACCTGACATGATGCTTCGGTCACCTGCATCGGATTGGACGGGGTGAATGAACTCGAGAATCATTTGATGGAAAAAGGCACAAAAATTTCTTACTTTTCGTTAAGTATTCGAAATAAGTTGCACCGAAATGAAAAACAATACCAACACATGATGGTCCTATATTGTCTGGAAAGACGACAGACTCATTAAAATGGTATCAAAGTCTCCGATCTTCATCTTACTCACGACTTGAGTGAGTAAGCTTCTACCGCGATTAGAAAAAGGGCAAAGTGGACAATGTGTCTATTTCAAAATGCTGACTTTTATGGCATCTTATGAACATCGTTATTATTTAGATAACTAAATCTGCAGTACCTACCTATCGTTCCTAAACTGAGAGAATTCCCTAAGTATTCAGAAGGAGTATCGGATAACCATCTTAACTTGTGTCATATTGTTTATTTACGACGATTAACATCAGAGTAGAATAGGAAAGTTATCATTCTATAGTTATAATAATATATAATGTTTTCAAATCGTCCAGATGTATCGCAGATGTTTGCGGTAAACTATTTTGACGCACAAACACTTCGTATGTGGGCAATAAAAAACCGATGGTTGTGTCTGAAAACACTTTATCAACACAAGTTATGATCATGACTTCATATTCAGATTAGCATAATCCCATTTGATTCGTAAGAAAACAAAATTAGATTAACTGTGCTTCTTTTTGCACGTTGAGTTTATGTCTGGACATTAACCGATTTATAAAATAAGCGACGGTATTTTTAGTCTCATGATTCCATTCTATGTTGTTTCCAGTAAAAAAAAAATGACATCAACGTTTACGAAAGCATGGGAAAAATATAATGTTTTGACTTCAGTGCGTAACATTGCATAGACAGCAAATGATGGTAGGACAAGATTTTCAAATGAAACCGATTTAACTTGTAACAAAAACCATTTAATATAATAATAAAATTACACTTAAAACTAAATATAATAAATTAAAATTTTGGCGGCCGCAGTGGAGTCCACCTAAGGTTTTATCATTGCACTTTCTGAAACAAAACGTTTTCATATATTACCATAAATATAGCCAGTATATTATTGACATAGTATTATGGCTCTAACGACTACTTTCGGCAATAAAGATTGTAATCGAAAATCCCATATCAAATTTCTACAACAAGTGTAGAAATTTGAAAATATAATAGGTACAAATAAAACCTTGAAATAAGAGACTATACTCACCATAGTAATTTCTGGAAATATAGTACTCAAGTTGAAGTTGGCACGGGAGGTGACAGGAAAGCTGGCCAGCGATCTGTCCACGTTGTGCCCCATACCTTGCACGTTGGTAGGCATCAGGTGACTGTTAAAGAAATCCGCCTGATATTGTGACGGCATCTGATTGCCCACGTAGTTTGGAAAAGGCAGTTCTTCCGACATTAAATTCGGGTGCTTCTTATTTAATGCCTTGTTCTGCCAAAACAAGTGGGGATCATTCCATTCCTCTACTTCATTATTAATCTTAGCCTTTTTACTTTGATACTTTTTACTGGATTCTTTTTTCGAACATTCTAGTTTGTGTTTTGTAGCCGATTCTCTCCTAGACGGTTTGTAGGTAGGCGGCGCTTTCTCAGCTTGAAACACTGGGGCATTATTTCTCATTTTCAACTCTTCATATTTGTGATTTCCGTAATTGCATTCAGCAGTTTGATTGTAATCAATGAAGTCACCAGTAAAGGGTGCACTTGCATAATTGCTTGACATCAAATTACTACTGCCGGGCATAAAATTGGTGTAAAAAGAATTAGACATGGTATTAGTAGTGGTATTGTATAAGGTTGTTCCTGAAAACTGCTGAGTGGCGTAGCTGTTATCAGAGTAATCCAGGATCGGAGGAAAATGTGACACCTGAGCCACAGCACTGTCTTGTGGAGTGCTGAAGTCTGTATATTTCTGAGGAGGCATCATAAACTTAGCACTATTAGTATCTTGAATTTTTTGGGTTCCGTTCGCACCCCGTAGTAAAGCTTCAGTAGAATAGTTATTCTTTTGACTTTTTGCCGCTTTTTCCGTTTTACTATTCGATTTTGATTTACTTGGTGGAAAGTGTGTTTGTGGCATACTTTCATAAGAGTTAACTAATTTAGGTTCGTTAAAAACATAACAAGGCTGTGACATGTGATTTTCTAAATGTGACATAGTTTTGCGGTTACTTTCGTTACCAAAGTGGTTTATGTTTTGCTTCGTAGGGCCGGTCTTGGATGTTTCCATGTTTGGAACTTGATATCGAGAAGGCATATTGTCAGTTGAACGATTCATTAGCTGCGTAACTGAGAGGAAATTCCCACAATTTTGTACGTCTGCGTGTGGTGCAATACGATTCGTTGCATCTAGTTTTCTATTCTTGTCGTGGGGTCCAAGTGCTAGATCACCAACCAAAGTTGGCAAATTTATTGGCGGTGGATCTATACTTATTTCCGTGGTTCCCAGAGGTCTAGTAGAAGGCCACACTTGAAATTCGTCTTGAGGTACTTGCGTAGGAAAGTTATGCATCGATATCGGAAAGTAATTACTTTCATTGTGATCTTGTTTTTTACTCAAATGCTCTGTTTGATTGTAAGCTCCTTTATGAGTTTCTTTTATCTGCGGATGTATCGGATTGCAATTGTTTTGTACGGTTCTAGTTTCAGATGTCATCCAGTTGATATGCATTTTGCTTGGAGACTTTTTGGTATATTTTTCAGGATTGTGTTGAGGCACAATATTATTGATCGCTTTTATTCCACTTTCCACATTTGTTTCAGCCACCTTCGGCTCATAATGCTTGTTAGCATTCACTTTTACATTAACGTTGTTACTATGTACGGGCTCAAATGTTGTATAATTTTGGTTCTTGGTTGTTAAAGTTTTTGACATGTTGTTATTTGTATAAAATGGTACGTCTTCACTCCATAAATTAGCAGGCTGTGAGTAAAAACTAGTAATGGTATCAGCAAATGAAGAAGTAGGTTTGTTTGAGTTATCTTTCTTATTAGAATTTGAAACTAACGGGACATGAAAATCCGGGTTGAATGGATTATAAGATGTCGTATATGGCGCTGAAGAAGTCGTCAGTATAGAATCCTTGCTAAAAGTGTTAGCAGTTGTAGTGCAGTTGACGAAATCCAAGCCTTTGTGTGACCAGCCCAAGTCGATATCGTACGTCAATCTTGACGATCCAATTTTCATGAGATTATCATCAACACTTGAAAAATCAGACTTATTTTTGGAAGTATATTTCTCCATTGCGCAAGGATAGAGGCCCAGTCCATTAAATTCATGAGTGGAGGTGATGCTGCTGGTGCTATAGATCGCACTTTTACCAAAGGGGTCACCTTTGTAGAAGAAGTTGTTACTACTGACATATCCAGTAGCCTGACTGGACACAGGTTTACTTATATTGCAATCGAAATCTAAACCAAACGTGCTGTCTGCTAATGTACAGTTTGTTGTTATAATTGAAGGCACTGATAAGTTTAAAAATGGGTTTTCGCTCGAAACATTCGGCAAAGTTACTGTAGTTTTAGTAACTGAAGGTATAATACTAGATTCTTTAGTTACTATGTTTACAGATTTTTGCTGTTCTATTTGTTTATTTGTTGAATTGCATGTCTCGGTAGGCTTGACAGCTGTTGGTTTTACCTTATTATCGTTATTGCTTGGTTTTTCAAAATACGGTATAGTTGGAGGCACTAAATCTGTTCTCTTTTGGGCATCTTTTGGAATTGCTTGGGTAGTGTTATGAGTATGTTCTTCAGCAGGGCTGTCTGCCCTATTACCACTTACTAATGGAAAAGACATAAGAAATGCGGCGGTTGGCGAGGTAGCCAAAAATTCTTCCGCTAGTTCAAGGCGTGCATTACCCCCGTCAACGACATTATCACATAATGATGTATCTAATGGCAAAATAGTCGGCAATTTGCTATCTTTATTTTCTACAATAGTTGGTTTGTTATTTATAATTTTACTGGGCTTATTAGTTTCCTCTGTTGGTTGGATAGCATGGGTATTTGTTGTAGTTGTTGATGTTGTGATCACAGTGGTTGGAAGATTTTTAACGACAGGTTCCGTAGCTTTAGGTTTGTCTACGATTTTAGTAACTTCATGATCTACAATCTTATTAGGAATTTTATCTGAAGTATTATTATTTGGTTTTTCAGTGATTGTATTCGGATCTTTTTGCCCATTGTCTAGTTTAGGTGGTAGAGTATTCTTACTCAACACTTTATTGCTTTCAGTTTTCTTATCTTTAGTTGTGTCTTCTTTATAATTTTTCTTACTTTCATTACTGGTGACTTCAATAGTTTTACTTTCGTTTGGAACTACAACTGGCGGTTTATCCTTCGTATCTGTATCCTTATTATTTTCTTTAACAGTATTAGCAACTGCCTTAACTTTCTTTGTAGATTTCTTACTAGCTTCATTTTTTAATTTTACATTATTCTTTTTATTTTTGGTAGCGGATAGTGGACGGGAATATGCTGATATGGGAAGAATATTAACCATTGTAGTTTTTGTGATATCTCCATTATTTCTATTAACAATAGGAACTGCTGTTTTGTTGATTGGTTGTAAATTTTGGTCTACTAAAACTATAGCAGGCGGTACAGACGGGAACAATAGTGGTCTCTGTGGGAAAATGTATGGTGCAGCTGGCAGAACCACTATTGTATTTTCTGATCCTGAAAAAATAATTATGGTGTGGTTTACTTCTTTGAAATAAAAAAATAATTTCGGCTAAATGGGGATGTTGTCAACGTTAATGGAATAACTTAACGGCCAGTTCCTCAGGTTCTAGATAGCTATCTGACAGATAGTGCTACAGTATTTTTTTATTTTGTCAACTTTTCTAGGACAAGACCTGTCAGATCTATCTAGAACCTTATCAGGAATTTGTAAAACCAACCGTAAATATTTTCTTGTAGGTACAAATGTAACATTCTGAACATCTGATGAAAATAGAAGTAGAATTTATTGCCAAATCTTACCTTTTTTGTTTATTAAATTCGATCTTGGAAGAAGTACTGGTAGTTTCTTTGGGATATTGTTTTCTGTCGGTTTTTTGACTTCAACTTTCTCTTTTTGCTTTTTTCCTTTCTTTAATTGCAATAGTTTCACATATTTGCTATCTGAAATAACAAAATCAGTACAATAATATAATGACATTTGGAAACCTGATGATTTTAAATGGGGAAAGGCTAGACAGATGATGATTTTAAGAGCTTTGTAGTGATAATGAATTTTTGTTCTCATTAAGAGGAAACAGGGTGGTCCATGTCTAAATAATAGCACTTCATCTAAAATTCGAAAATCCACCTTGAGAGCAGTCTGACAACATTTAGGAAATATTTCCTAGTGAATTCCTGTATTGATTAGTCAGTTTCATACATTATCTATGGTGTTTACCCATAATTTACTTATAAAATTCCAGAATGAATGTCCAAGTCGTTTTTGATCTCACCTTTGCATTTTTTACTCAAGCCCAATGTAACTTGAGTTGATGCATCTTTATGTGCTATATTCTCTTTGTCTAGCTTCACTTGTAGCGCAAGTATTTCTGCTTCTGTAATCGGAAATCATTAAGAATATCAATTTATGTCCAACTTGGTACAAGATTGGACAAATCAAAATGTTTTTTTTATACTCACTTAGGTGTGTTTTCTCTTGAGTATAGTTGTTTAGATATATTATGGCCTTTTGTATTATTTCAATTTTCGGGTACTGGATGTCTTCACTCTCTTCCCCAGGGCAATTACTTTTGTGTATGGCTTTGACAATTTCACCCAGTTTACTCACAGCTTCGTTAAACTTATTCCGCCTAGCTCGTTCCCATTCTCTACAGCGGCTGACAATAAATAACTCATAATTATTATTTATAAAATAACTAGGTTTATACTTATGTAAACAATTCAATGCTAAGAAGTCATCCAGAAATATAACTTTACCTTGGAGTACGCTTACTGTTTCCTGTTTCCATGGTATACAATAACTTTTGAAGATATAGTTTTCTTAAAATTACTTCATTGATAACTATTATGCAGTAAAATTGTGTACAATTTTATATAAAATGTAATAAAATAACAATCCAACCATTCACCATAATCACCATTGATTTGAATTGACATTGACAGATGCCATCAGCAGTCAATGTCATCATATAACTGACAACTTAGGCAGGATCTTTAAAACTAAAAGTGACCGAGAAAGAAACGTCAAAAATCGACTAATATCGAATACCCTTTCAGAATAATTACATGAAACAAATTGTTAGATTTAAGTTACTGTAACATAATTGAATCAACACAACGTGTTTCAAAATTTAACTCAAGGACCAGTCTCAGATTGATATTCGTTTTAATAAAAAATAGTTTTGTGTGACTAATGATATGTGTCAAATTAACTAATACCAAAAGCAAAACACTTTTTCCCCTCTCTATTATTACTTTAATCGTTTCCATTTTATCAATTGGGTTTTTTGTTATGATTCATTCATTGTGTTTCCAATTCAATTAGTCACGGAAATTGTGTTTACGCAGACGTCGGTTAATCGACTCGCGGGTGCTATTTTGTAGTTGCTTTAAAGTGTTATCTTCGACAAATAAAATGTCTCTGTACCCATCCTTAGAAGACATGAAGGTGGATGCTATGGCGAGGGCCCAGGTTGCTCAACACCAGGCGCAGCCACCCCCCTACCCTAATAGCCTTCCAGCTTCTGCACCCTCACAGGGCTACCCTCATGGCGTCGCCCTGCCCAGCGCCCCTTCAACCCAAATGTATCCTGCACTTGGAGATTATATGGGACTGGAGCTTTCTAGTGATGTTATTGCCATGAATATGCCGGAATATCAGCTACAACCAGTAAGTTTAGCCTATTATTATCTGTAAAAGTGAAATCTGGCAACAACCAAGGTTAAACTAAGAATTAGAGTGTACATTAAAAAAAACTAGAATCTTACAAGTACCCACGTTAACAATAAATTACATTTAAATTTGCAATTTGTTGTGCAATTCTTGACACAATCTGTTGGAAAACCATAGTGAAAAAGGTATTTAGTAAAATATAAGTAAAACCTATATGCAGCATAATGCTTTTTTTTACAAAACAGGTTCAGCCAGGCACGGTTACTGCTGTGAGTAATATGATAGCACCATTGTCATCTCAATCAACGACTCTGGCAAAGGCTACAGTTACCGGGGCTATAAGACCAGTTGTTCTATGTAAAGATAAAGATGGCAAATGTGGTGTGAGGCTGCACTCGGTGAACAATGGAGTATTTGTGTGCTATGTGGCTGCCAACAGTCCTGCAGCTCTTGCTGGTCTCAGATTTGGGGACCAAATCTTGGAAATCAACAATGTGGCACTGGCTGGTATGACAATGGACCAATGTCATGGATTACTTAAGAAGTCTCCTGCAAATGGAATATCAATGGCCGTTCGCGATAGGTATGTTTGTTTTCACTGTTTGTAGATGTTTAAAAAATACTAAGTTCTTTGGTACAGACAACTGACTGATGACTCAGATTCAGCCTTTAACCTTCCTATACTCGCGCGTTGGTCTGTGAGACCGACGAAACACATTTTTGTACATATTTTTATGCAGGTGAGACTTATGAAGTTGAGTTCCTTGCTAGCTGCCGGATTTGTGGCTAGCTTCATTTTAGGGCATGCCGTGCGTTCGGAAAGATCGCACGTCTTGTAGCATTTGGCGCCAATCGGTCCCTGAGACCGACGCGGGTATAGGTGCAACTTTTTGTGTACGTATTAATCTAATATATTTAGTGTATTTATATATTTTTTACTCACTTTTAATACTTTATTATATGTATGTACCTCAATACATAGGTAGATAGATATGTTGGTCTACATTCTATTTTCACAAATTTTATCATTCTTTTTTAGATAATACTTCATATCTACTAATATAGGATAAGATCAGTCCGCAACTTAGACGAAGGGCTTTCATTGCATCCTTGCCGAGAACCATAATGTCTAGGCTCATCGAAATACCTAAATTAGATGGACCAGAGTCTTTAGCAACATCTAACAATAACAAAGTTGGTCGTTGTGGATTCTGCTCACAAAAAAAACCGCAAGACACAGACATATGTAGCTAAAAATTCTTTTGTTTAGGACATGCTGTAACTGTATGCCCTAATTGTTCTGGTGAGGCTCAAAACTAAGCCAAACATAGATAAGTATATACTTTGATATGTTTACTATTATTATACAGAAGTTTATTTTGTTTTTAAGAAGAAAGTAAATGTTTAATTTAGTTTTCCTAGTACCTAAGAAAAATATTTCAAATTCGAAGACTCATTCGTGATAGACTATTAGTCAGGAAAATAATTAATAAATAAAGTATTATTCATACTATTTCGTTTCATTAGATCCTAAACTTTAAAATAATAGTAATAGTTTTTGGGCTTCTTAGTAAAAAAATATGTTGTAGGGGTAAAAACTATCGGTCTGTGAGACCGTGCGCGGGTATAGGTGTTACAAAAATTGGCGCGGGTATAGGAAGGTTAAGTATGCCATTGATGTTGTGTGTATTGAATGCTTTGATTAAAACTACAATTCAGTGTCTATTATGATTGAGATGGTCTTTGATGTTGAACTACAAGGTTTTTGTATTTTTCAGACCTTTTGAGAGGACAATTACTCTCCACAAGGATTCTCTGGGCCATGTTGGTTTCCAGTTCAAAGATGGCAAGATTGTTGGCCTGGTGAAGGACTCTTCTGCAGCTCGCAATGGCTTGTTGACTGATCATCAGATACTAGAAATAAACACTGTGAATGTTGTGGGCATGAAAGATAAGGAAATATCTAGGGTTATTGAAGCAAGCCCATCTGTTGTAAACATCACAATAATTCCCTACTACATATATCAGCACATGATAAGCAAGTAAGTACTTTCTTCATAACTTACAAATATTTATGCCTGTTATTGTCTGTTGTTTTATATTAATGTTCTACGATGATATCCTTTTATTTCCAAAATCTTTTATTGCTGTTTGTATTTATATAATTCTCTCAGTTTGCTACTTTTGGTACAATTTAAGCATTTTTGTTGTTGCTGGATATTATTTAGCCCCATGGATAGATATTAGAATTTTAATATTTATTAGTCTTTTTATTAAATTCATTAAATTGTAACTCACTCAAATAATGTTAATTTTAGCAAGGGTCATGGATATATCCCTTTAAGTGTGATGATAAGTAACAGTTGCGGGTTGGTAGCTTTTTGATGATAATTTACATATTTATCCATAAATCCTGTAGGTATATCAGCAAAGCATACTGCGAAACAAATTATCTCATGCCTGCCACATGCTATTGCGCTGATAACATACATAGTTTCCATAGTTATCATAAAATATCACTATATAATGTACTAATGTATTTGTCGTTTCTCTTACAGAATGTCGTCATCCCTGTTCAAGGAATTGGACCGTACACCTGCTGTTTAAGAATATTAATATATTGTTATACGCAAAGTCCCCAACTTCTGTGCATTTAGTAAAACATTAACAAAATTATACAAACCTTTATATATTGTTACAAAAAGTCTGATTATTGCACATTACCTGCGGAATTCAATAATCTGTCTATCTCTTTTTTGGATTTGCTTACGAGAGATAGAATTTTGACATTAGCGCCGTAAAAGTAATGTCAAATTCCTATCTTTAGTAAGCAAATCAATGTATAGATAGGTTATTGGGAACGGCCGTAAATGGACTTAGCGCTAAATGTTACCTTTGGGTCTAAAAATTTTCAAAGTTTTATGATGTCACACATTTACTTAGTTTTACTTTACACAAATTGGCACAGTATGAATCTATGTAGTTGCAATTAAATACTTTTCTATTATTTTTTTTAACTGTAAGTGTTCTATATACAATGATTAGATTTATTTTATGTTAAGTGTACTATCGTTATATTTGTAGTGCTTTTAATAGTCAGTAAGGGCTGTGAAGAGATGCCAATGCGGTTTGATAGAAGTTCAACTAACAGAAAAGTGTGCCGTGCGTTTGAACCTAACACGGTGCTTATCTATGGAAATGTAAAAGGTTTACCTAGACTGGATGGCAAGCAAAAAGTAATTGTTTGTAATACTTTTACTATATTTACATAAATAACAAAATTATTTAGGTCAATTGAATACCATATGTTTTAGATTCCCTCCTTAAATGTGATCATATATATATTCTATAACTTCAATAGGTTTAACTGGTTACATTCCTGTTTTGCCCTACTACACTTATTTCAGTTATCCTAGTAATGTACCTATTTGTATTTATTTAGTTATCTATATACGATTGTAACAAGTGAAGATTTATTTAAATTAATGAGATTGATGATATATACGTCTTATGTTATTGTTTAAGTTATTAAGCGGCCATAGAATTTATTTCATAATCCATAGGTTATTTTTTGTTTCTGTACATTTAAAAAAATGCTCCATAGTAAATGATTGATTACGTAACATGGAAATGTAAACAACAATAATTACACTGCGTTACAAATGAAAACAAAAATTAAGTACCCTCTATGAAATGTCATGTTTTCCTATTGATTTATATCGTTTAGTAAGAATGCATACATATTTTCTTTCCATCACGTATCATTTTTTTTTGTGAGGATGTGAAAAATTAACCTCAAAATTCAAAGAATCAAACATAATGTAAAGAAATTTTATAGAATGTACCAGATTTTTTTACATTAATCGAGTTTATTATTAACATTTAGGTATAAAAATACAGAAAAAAATCGTTTTATAAAATTTGAACCCCGAATGCTTTTAAATTTTGACTCTGTCGTTTGTAGTTTACAGGATTTTCTCGTTTTAGATGCCAACAGTAATCGCCTAGCACAGTTGTGTCTCAACAGCCTTAAAATCGTTTTTCAAGGTTTTTCAGTGGTTCGGCTGTCCCACAAACAAAGAAAACAACAGTATTCAGTAAATCCACCCTATGATCTGAGTAAAATAGATACAACTTTCAGATTAGCGCATACTTTCCACTTAAAATCTTTATATTTGATAAAATACACAAAAAAACTGTGGTATCCATGGTTTATCTCGATAAATAGCACGTCCAAAATAAAGTAAATATGCACTTTTCACTTTTTCGGAAACATTTTTGGTTGTGATTTCACAATGTACTATTCTCAAACGTAACAAAACTTATTTGGTGCATTTTTGCAGTTGCGACGACCACTTAGATCAGGATTCATGTTGGATTTTCAAATTAATACGTTTAGAGATATCGACGCTATCAAATAGAACCGGTTTATAAATAAAACAAACCAATAAAAAAGTATAATGCATCGAAAACGTCAACGGTTTCTATACGCCTAAAGTCAGGGTGGTTAATATAATGATTGGCATGTACCTCGAAAACTTGACGTGATGGATACCACATATGTTTGGAACATTTTATCTATGACTCATTACCTATTTATTCCAGCTATCAGTTTAACGGGTACCAAAATCGTGTAACGCAGTGTTATTATTTACTCACATACTAGTTATATGAGGTCGAATTTGATTGTATTTTAATATTTTTTATATTCAATAAATGATTTCAAAATAACTACCAAAGTACTAATTTACATGCTTTCAACTAATATCCTGTGAGGTCCTTATTGAGGGGGTAGTAATAAAAAGTAAGGCACATACTAGTAGGTATTTTACTGAAAAAGTATAAAAAAAAAATAACATTCAAACTACTTAAAACGTAACCTACTTATCACTATTGTAAATTTTAATCTAATAAAATGCGTAGAGGGTTCTGGAACGTCCAGTTCGGTTTTAAAATTACTTCTGGACACGTCCAGGACTTTGGTATGAAGAAACTGTCGTTTTCTGAAGGTGGACAGTTGCGCCGAGCGAAGTATTCCATAGGGTACAGACTCCACAGGATTCCTGTAAAAAAAGTTTAGGTTTTATGTCGCTACTAAGAAACTGGCAGTTGGTAGCACGATGAGTATTGCAAACGGGGAAAAACCTCTAGCCATAGGTATATATGTATTAAATTGATTAGTCATTAAAACGAGTTATCTTATTCCAACAGATACATAGGTACTTATAGGTCTATCTCCGGTATCTGCGTATTAAAACACCTACCTAATAAGTACTGTGATTGCATTGTCGGCTAGAATGTAGCCGAGACCTGTGTCTGTAAACGTGCTCATGTTTCATAGATCAAAATTATTGCAGTAGGTTTAGGTATGTTTTACTCGGCTGCCAAATGCGAATGTTTTTTTTATTATTAGATACTAACACCGCCAACAGGCCAGAAGCCGGACGTTAAAAAATTATCTATTTCCTAACCAGTGATTTAATAATAATTTTATTATTCCTCGTTGCAGCGTATCGTATGGATTGGCTTATATACCTACCTACCCATGAATGGACATTTTGACTGCTTGGGACCTTGGGTTATATTAATAAATGTTTACCGTTTCCTATAAAGAAGCTAAGCCACATGATTAAGTTGAAGGCACTTGGGAAGCGTCGCCCGCTGGTCGCTGTCAGCGGCACCATGATCACGCCGAGCACGCCGAACTCCACCAGAAGCACTGGGTAGAAGAAACCGAACGACAGTGCCAGGATCACCTCGTGTGCTATCGATGATACCTGCAACAAGAAATAATTTATAGGCTACCGCTACGCTACAGCTACGGTACGGTCAGCAACATATGTCCATTATAAAATACCTCGATATGCAACTCTCATAATCTCTTTGCACAGTTATGAGATAATTTTTGTGTTCTCTCTTGTCATTTTTATGGGGTGTTAATTGAATTTTGTTCCTGACTGTAGGAATGCTGGCGTCGTCGTAAGTATCAAAACTGTTTATTCAACATCACTGTACACAAAACTCAGTTTTAATACGAAGCCGTCACAGCAAGTCTTTCAGCAGGGAGCCTCTTATCTTGTCATATGCACGGCCGGTTTGTGTCCGACGTGAATCACGGGATCTTTGTTTTCTTTTGACCGTCCAGTGAAAAGCATTTCATCTAATCTTTTGTTAATAAAGCTGATTTTTCCCCTACATTTTCAGCTTGTTTTGAAATTCGGCAGCAATTACTATAATGTAGGTATTGTATTGTATTTAGCCATAGAAGCCAACAATAGCTATTGTCAATTGTCTAAGAACTTTGTAACTACATACATACAAACGTGGCCGGCTGTTGACCTCGTTAATATCTAATTAGCGGTTCATGTAGGTCTGCGTTCAATTAGAGATGAGTTATCTGCTAACACCGGATCATGATCTTATAACAATTAGTTTGATAAATGGACTGTGCTACTCTCTTACTTACTTATGCGTTTAGGAGTGCAACACAAAACGGAGCCAAACTCCTTTTAAATTGCAAAGAAAATTATTTACATTTGCGTTCAGCACAGTGACATTGCAAATAATTGCATTTTGACTTACGAAGAAAACAGTGAACGTAGCCAAAGGTCGGCCGGTTAATGGTGCCAGTGGGAGGTAGATGTGGTCACGAAGCCAGGAATGAACCACGCGGTTCCAGCGACGGTAGTACAGGGAGAAGCGAGACGTTGTCCACCAGTCCTGTAACAAAATATGTATGTCAATAAGCTAATCCTTACTAATTTTAATATTTCTATCGTTTAAATATTTATATCCTACGATGAATGTGCTCAGAAAATTAGCATAAATAGATGCTACTTATCATTCTAGTCATTGTCATCTCTACAAAGGCCTTTTAACTTTGAACTTAGCAATAACGCGTAGTTAAATCGAATTTGCGCATAAAATTAAACCAATAAGTTCCCACCAAACAGTTAATACACCATTAATGTTGTCAAAGGCAAATCCCAAAATAACAGGAATACAGGAAGACGTGTTTACAAAACCAACAGGACCTTTCATTTCCTATTATGTCTCCCTCAGCTTATCTAATGGATATGTTAAACGAAGGAAAACATGTAAATACAGGAAAATGGTGACAGCCATACAATATATGGTAGACTGTTTATTACTTAACGTTGGAACGTACTTGGTTACATTAGAAACATTACCCGTCAGGCCTGAGTGCCAGCGTTCTGTTCAAGGTACAGTGAAGGTAGGTACTTTTAGCGGGCACTCAGCTGATTCCGTGCAGTATTAGATACGTACTACAGATAGTGCAAGTTCGCAGGTAATGGAGCTCAAAATAGTTCGTGGCAGAATACTTCGGAATAGCTACACTTAGATTCTTGCTTCAGACAGACGTATTGACCTGCATTCTCCACAGATTGAGTTCAAAGCCCGAGGGCTCAGTCAAGCGTAGTTAGAGGAAATCAGAAGTTCTTGTTGTTATTCGTCTGACCTAGTCTACGGATGATCTAACTTAGCTTTTGATTGGTGGAACTTAACCGGTCTAATCTTAAGACGTGAACGTTATGTTCTAATTCTACAAGTAGATTATTTGTAATGATTAGACAAATTATATTACACAAGCTTCCGCCAGCGGTTTCAACCGTATCCCGTGGGACTCCGCGCACCCGGATAAAAAGTACTCCTATAGCCTTCCTTGATAAATGGGCTATCCAACACCGAAAGGATTTCTCAAATCGGATCTGTAGCTCATGAGATTAGCGCGTTCAAACAAACGAACTCTTCAGCTTTATATTATTACTAGCTTCTGCCAGCGGTTTCACCCGCTCTCCCGTGGGAACTACTGCGCGCACCCGGATAAAAAGTAGCCTATAGTCTTCCTCGATAAATGACCTATCTAACACTGAAAGCATTTTTCAAATCGGCCCAGTAGATCCTGAGATTAGCGCGTTCAAACAAACAAACAGACAAACAAACAAACATACAAACAAACAAACTCTTCAGCTTTATAATATTAGTATAGATATTATATTGCATAGATAATGCATCCTATCATACTGAGTCAAATGCTATGCATCTGACATAATTCTGTAAAACTAAAGTAAGTACACTACCTCATAGAACAGTCGGTCTCCAAACTTGAGCATCTCTGACCAGGCGTTGAGCCAGGCGTGGAGCACGCAGTAGAAGCCGCATAGGAAGGATATCACCCCGGGCAGCACGCACGCGAACATTCCTCGCACTAAGTAGCCCGCCTCCACCTGTCACAGTCATGTAAAGCCATTATAACTTAGAACTAATGTGTTTATTGTAATTTATGATAATGAGTCAGGATAATAATGAAATTGCTGTTTATTTCACAGACTTTTATGTTTCATTTAGTTATATTATAGCAATCTGTGGTACCCTATAGCTACGTAAGTTACTTTAGCAAGTACAGACGAGCACATCAATTTAAGTTACCACAATCTGTCAAATTTCTGCATTCGATTTCCAACGGAGGTAGGTTAAAATTTCATTGTTAAAATTTGACAGATTCGTATACGTTGACCTGCTGTCGTCTGTACATACAGGGCCAGTAAGGACATACAGGTCCCGGTGACATTCTTTCCATTTCATATTTCATAATGAGCTGTCTATGATTTCCCAAATGTTAAGGGTTTCCTATGTTCCCCTGGAATCTGTTAAAGACACAAGGCCATTTGCAATTTAAATCTGACATTTAAGCCTTAACAAAAATGTACGGTCAGCAACAAAAGCCTACCTACTAACATAACCAAAATTACAAAATACTTACCTTAACTCTCTAATATCTAATAAGTTACTGAAATAAAGAAGGAGCTCCGATATCGGAAAATTACAAAAGTCACTAATACAGCTTTTGCATTTTTGTGGTCAGGTATTTTGTCATTCTCATTGTGTTAATGGAATTCTGCTGCTCACTATTTCTTTGCTTTTCATGAAGTGATTAGTGGAAGCTTAATGTAAACTAAATTTGATTTAATTATTATCAGACATATTTGAATGACAGCCCGCCTTATCTGTGTTTGTGTGTTTTTAATTTATAATTTAATTTAAACGCTCGATTCCGCAGGAAGAGATTATTTAAGTAGGTAGATTATTAGGTCTGCCCTGACGCTGGATCATAAAATATAAATTAATATATAGTCCCATTAAACACGAATTGTAATTAAATAGGGATTATCTCACCGTGGGTTCCTTGCCGTAATCAGACCAGTAGGGCATAATGAATCTCTCCCAAAGAAAGCAGTTGTAGAATATAATGGCCGCCACCTCGCTTAAGTGGAACACCACCACGCCCCATCTGATTTTGTTTGTCCTGTAGTGCAATAATAAAATAATATATTAGAAAAAAATACATCTATACTTAAAGGCGGTGATGGAACACTGAATTACACATTTATTCAGTGTTGTGTCACCGTGTTCGGGTTAAAATTTCAAACGTTACAATGAATATATACGTTATACGGTCTTAAAGAATAAACATCTTTTGCCATAGAAAAAGTGAAGTGAAAATGTTTTCAATAAATTCGGTGGGTTTTGATTGACAATATTGAAGCAATTGCTCTACACTGAGCAATTCAATATTCTTAATAGTGTTTAACTTTATTAATATAATAAAAAATAATATTGTCATGGTGTTACCCGTCAGCCACGAAAAGTATTGTCACTTTTAGAATTTTGACAAATAGCATGGTGTTTTTGATAGCCCGCATGATCGAAATTGTTAACATTAATTTGTAGCCAGAGTTACGTTAAAATTAACTATTTACATATTATTTATTCAACCCCAAAGCAGGAAAGCGGCTGTCAAGCAATTTGCCACCGCAAATACCAAATCAAATGCCGTTGTCGAAACTATGCGGGATTACCATATCGTGCCAGTTCTCGACAGGAGTAGTGACGGCTCCAATGAGATATTACCACAATATTAGTTCCAATTATTGTGGCTTTCAGGGAATAGCGGATTTACTAATATACTGTTACATAATCGAACGAGAACTTTACTAGGTAAGTGACTGAAAAACAATTCTACGTTCTTGATGCAGCTGATAAGGACGTAACACTTTAGACACTTAGCACAGTCGTCACAACTAGGGTTATTTTTGTAAGTAAATATTAATCTGCATCGTATGGGCTTCATACTTAGTTATTTTGAAGGTAAAAAGAGCANACTAGCTTCTGCCAGCGGTTTCACCCGCTCTCCCGTGGGAACTACTGCGCGCACCCGGATAAAAAGTAGCCTATAACCTTCCTCGATAAATGACCTATCTAACACTGAAAGCATTTTTCAAATCGGCCCAGTAGATCCTGAGATTAGCGCGTTCAAACAAACAAACAGACAAACAAACAAACATACAAACAAACAAACTCTTCAGCTTTATAATATTAGTATAGATATTATATTGCATAGATAATGCATCCTATCATACTGAGTCAAATGCTATGCATCTGACATAATTCTGTAAAACTAAAGTAAGTACACTACCTCATAGAACAGTCGGTCTCCAAACTTGAGCATCTCTGACCAGGCGTTGAGCCAGGCGTGGAGCACGCAGTAGAAGCCGCATAGGAAGGATATCACCCCGGGCAGCACGCACGCGAACATTCCTCGCACTAAGTAGCCCGCCTCCACCTGTCACAGTCATGTAAAGCCATTATAACTTAGAACTAATGTGTTTATTGTAATTTATGATAATGAGTCAGGATAATAATGAAATTGCTGTTTATTTCACAGACTTTTATGTTTCATTTAGTTATATTATAGCAATCTGTGGTACCCTATAGCTACGTAAGTTACTTTAGCAAGTACAGACGAGCACATCAATTTAAGTTACCACAATCTGTCAAATTTCTGCATTCGATTTCCAACGGAGGTAGGTTAAAATTTCATTGTTAAAATTTGACAGATTCGTATACGTTGACCTGCTGTCGTCTGTACATACAGGGCCAGTAAGGACATACAGGTCCCGGTGACATTCTTTCCATTTCATATTTCATAATGAGCTGTCTATGATTTCCCAAATGTTAAGGGTTTCCTATGTTCCCCTGGAATCTGTTAAAGACACAAGGCCATTTGCAATTTAAATCTGACATTTAAGCCTTAACAAAAATGTACGGTCAGCAACAAAAGCCTACCTACTAACATAACCAAAATTACAAAATACTTACCTTAACTCTCTAATATCTAATAAGTTACTGAAATAAAGAAGGAGCTCCGATATCGGAAAATTACAAAAGTCACTAATACAGCTTTTGCATTTTTGTGGTCAGGTATTTTGTCATTCTCATTGTGTTAATGGAATTCTGCTGCTCACTATTTCTTTGCTTTTCATGAAGTGATTAGTGGAAGCTTAATGTAAACTAAATTTGATTTAATTATTATCAGACATATTTGAATGACAGCCCGCCTTATCTGTGTTTGTGTGTTTTTAATTTATAATTTAATTTAAACGCTCGATTCCGCAGGAAGAGATTATTTAAGTAGGTAGATTATTAGGTCTGCCCTGACGCTGGATCATAAAATATAAATTAATATATAGTCCCATTAAACACGAATTGTAATTAAATAGGGATTATCTCACCGTGGGTTCCTTGCCGTAATCAGACCAGTAGGGCATAATGAATCTCTCCCAAAGAAAGCAGTTGTAGAATATAATGGCCGCCACCTCGCTTAAGTGGAACACCACCACGCCCCATCTGATTTTGTTTGTCCTGTAGTGCAATAATAAAATAATATATTAGAAAAAAATACATCTATACTTAAAGGCGGTGATGGAACACTGAATTACACATTTATTCAGTGTTGTGTCACCGTGTTCGGGTTAAAATTTCAAACGTTACAATGAATATATACGTTATACGGTCTTAAAGAATAAACATCTTTTGCCATAGAAAAAGTGAAGTGAAAATGTTTTCAATAAATTCGGTGGGTTTTGATTGACAATATTGAAGCAATTGCTCTACACTGAGCAATTCAATATTCTTAATAGTGTTTAACTTTATTAATATAATAAAAAATAATATTGTCATGGTGTTACCCGTCAGCCACGAAAAGTATTGTCACTTTTAGAATTTTGACAAATAGCATGGTGTTTTTGATAGCCCGCATGATCGAAATTGTTAACATTAATTTGTAGCCAGAGTTACGTTAAAATTAACTATTTACATATTATTTATTCAACCCCAAAGCAGGAAAGCGGCTGTCAAGCAATTTGCCACCGCAAATACCAAATCAAATGCCGTTGTCGAAACTATGCGGGATTACCATATCGTGCCAGTTCTCGACAGGAGTAGTGACGGCTCCAATGAGATATTACCACAATATTAGTTCCAATTATTGTGGCTTTCAGGGAATAGCGGATTTACTAATATACTGTTACATAATCGAACGAGAACTTTACTAGGTAAGTGACTGAAAAACAATTCTACGTTCTTGATGCAGCTGATAAGGACGTAACACTTTAGACACTTAGCACAGTCGTCACAACTAGGGTTATTTTTGTAAGTAAATATTAATCTGCATCGTATGGGCTTCATACTTAGTTATTTTGAAGGTAAAAAGAGCATGATTCTCTACATGCATGTGTGATGAATTAATCAAAACGTAATCAGATTGTCTTGTAGCCGCTCAACAGCCCAATCTAAGCCGACGCGACGGCTGTAAGTTACTCGCGCCATAATTTAATTCAAGCAAATACGCCGACGCTGTCTAACTCAGGATATTACGGAGATGTGGAGCGTTTCTGCAAGTAACGTGCAGTTAATTTACCTGGGATATTGATCTCTGTAGAGAAGTGTTGGCGAGAACATGAAGTACACGTAATGTTTGAAGGTCGGTAGAGGCAGGTGCCCGTTGAGGCAGCGCGGCCCGCAGGCAGACGACACCGCCACGATTTTCATTAGGAAACGGAACTGAAACAAATTAAAGGTTGTTAGAGCGACGTTAACTTTGATGGTTTAGTCGAATCTACAATTTATTAGTTGTTATTTAATAGTAGGTCTAAGGTTTCCTATATTTGAAAAGTGTGTACATATGTACAGACAACAGCACATCAAGTTACCACAATCTGTCAAATTTCTGCAATGGATTTTCAACCTTATCACAACAGTGGGTAGATTAATGTTTGATTGGTAAAATTTGACAGAATCGTATACGTTGACCTGTTGTCGTCTGTACATACATATTTGAATCGATGTGATCGATCAGATTTACCTATTAATACTGTAAACAGATAAAAGAACCAAATTCCACGAATTCATTTTAATTGTGTAAAATCTTTTAATTAAAGCTTCGCAATGTAATGGGAATCACTTAACTAAAGCTCACAATAGCGATCCTATGCCAATTCCATGGAAATCTCCAGATTCGATAGAATACTGTTTAACGTCAAACACTTCAGTTTACAAGTGGACCATTCAATAAGTCTTGGTAGTCCATTAATACTGTTTGCTGTGTGGCCAGCATCGGCCATTGTGTACACTTACAATTTATTATAGTTAAAATAACTTTCAGTTATAGCAGTATACTAGCTTCCGCCAGCGGTTTCACCCGCGTTCCGTGGCAACTACTCGGCGCACCTGGGTAAAAAGTAGCCTATAGCCTTCCTCGATAAATTGGCTATCTAACACTGAAAGAATTTTTTAAATCGGAGCAGTAGTTCTTGAGATTAGCGCGTTCAAACAAACAAACTCTTCAGCTTTATAATATTAGTATAGATTAACAGATACCTACCGTGAATATCGTGACTTCAACTTATAAATTATTACCACAGCTACGATAGTACTTAATATTAGTCGGCCTGTAAATTACGAACTTAATTAAATTCTTTTGCTGAAGCCATATTGCAAGGTGTTTTCCAAGTAATTAATCAAAAGTTAGAGTCTGTTCAGTTTTGTTGATATTAAATAATTGCGTAAATTTTAGTCATATCAGCGGCGAAATTTGGGAGTGAAACAATGCTAACAAGGTAAGAAAACTTCCTTTTGAATACGGAACAACTTGCTCTATGGATACAAGTACAGTTATTAGAGTATTCCTGTATCGACCTTTCGGGTCTTTTTGGCAGCCATAAAAATACCTAACATGCATTTTTATAATATGCTAATCTTCATTTAAATATATTTTTAACTTACTATGCTAATTCTTACCCTTGTAGATGAAGCCCCAAAGTTTTCATATATGTAAATTGGTGTTTTAAAACTTTTCTTAATATGTATAAGAGTTGGTAGGCCAATGCAAATGTGTATAACGTAACGTATAAAATAATGCTACAAAAACGTTACTCAAAATATTAAATACGAGAAGCATCCAACAATAAATTATAATTAAAGGGACATGTATTTAGATACTGTAATCTTGTTTGTATTTTAATTAACAAAACGGGGTGTCATGAACGATGGCGCCCGACTGGGACTCAGGGCGGCTACGGGCTACGGGCTAGTGGCTACGAGGGCTACGAAGGCTACGCAGGGCTAAGTAATGCCTCGTCAGCGGCATAAGGCGATCCTGTTATTTACTAGGGCTGGCCACGCAGCCTGACGAGGGTCCAACTCAGGTGATTTATGAAACGACGTTTCACTTTCCACGCCGTTGTACCCCTCAACTAACATCGGTCTTTATAATGTTACAACTTATTTTTGACGGTATTTTGCACATGTAGCGAAACTGTAAAATAACATACCTACCCTTTGTTGCTTAAGACACGCTCTCAACAGATTGCAGTGCTAACTACCCAAGTAAGAGTACCTATTCAAACAATTACAACACGTACGCAGAGTCCATACCGTAACTAATAAAAGTTAGCGAGCGAGTTATTGTTGCAAATTACTCCAATAAGGATTTACGGCACACATACGTATAAAATAATACAAGTACGTGTATATAGTATGAGGGAAAGTTGGTATTTGTATATAACAGAGTTCGCTTTGTTTGGCGTCCGCCTGGAAGTTTCCTTTTGTAATGTAGATAAATCACAAGCGAGCAACAAACTGCCACCCATTGCGATATCAGAAGCGAACAGTTAATTATTGTGACCAGGCTGACGTCCCTTCTAATTTGAATACCATGTCAAAGTTCAGGAACGCTATCTTCTCTAAGTATATCTACCTATATATTCGTCAATCAGTGTGAGTTGAACAGTTCCTGCATATTTATACAAGATTAGAGAGAAACATTTTATGCAGATTTCTGCTTTGACTTATTCATGTTTAGTTGATTTAATGCGCGAAAAACAGGCCCCGCTAGTATTTATACCACTGTTTTGGTTTCCAACTTTTGTTTCAATAAAAGAAATTAAAAAAAGCTAGTTGTAGCCCAGGGTCCTAATTACACATTCCCTAATATATTTTCGAATGAGGAAGAGATTAATGATTATAGTATCATGACAATAATAAATACCAAAAATGACAATAATATCTCTTTGTTACCATATAATCTTATCATAGACGATGGATATTATAGTCATAAAATGAAAAAGATAATGAACTCAAAATATTAAAGACTTCAACTCTTTATTGCTCTGAAAGAAGTTCCATTTAAAATGTATTATCATGAAAAAGGACCTCTTCAAAGATCGCTTCAAACGATTCGACCCTAAGGGATATTGCAATGATCAGACGGTTTGGCGATCATACTGTGCCATTAAAAGTAAAAGGCTGGGTCGTCCGTCCTTCTTATCCTTTGGGCAAACCTATTCATCCTTTAGTCGTGTCTACCAGTGCCGGCGCGGTCGACTCAGGGCCGAGTGCCGAGCTCAAACGGAACCGGCATTTATCTAAATGTTTTAGTTTATGTTTCAAATATAGTTAATGGAACGTTTATTGTATAACGCCCTAGTTTTGCTAACTGTGTCAAAACAGTTGCCAAGTGGTACATTTTATAGCTGTTGGTGTATTTGTCAACTGTGCTTGGCTTGTGTGCTGTAAAATTGTTGCCCTAACGTAATTTGATTTGCGTTTGTGAGACATGTTTGTTTCAGTTTGCAGGATAGCTGATTATCACTTTAAATTTTAAATTAAATGAGCAGTCTGATTTCATGGGTACATTTTCAATGCACTTAAGATGCAAATTCTTTTACTGAAACACCGCTATAGAATTTTAGCATAATGTTTGATGACGGAAATTTGCTATACCTTATAACCCATTCCTAAGACGTTGTAAACTTTTTATAGTTTTTTCAGGAATATTAATATATCTATTAATTATTTACCATTTCACAGGTGACGGCTACCGAAGAACCGAGCTCCAGATGTTTCCTGGCGAGCTCCACCACTGGTACCGCAGCTATTGCCACCTCCACGGCTACCACACCAGCTATGCCCAGCAGCACCACAGCAGGACGTAGCACTGTAAAATTAACCTTGTGGTTAAGTAAATACAGCTTACAATACAATAAGAAGTACGTGGACTGAAGAAGTCGTTGAGATAAACTTTACATTATGTAGATACGTTTTTATAATTGATGATTTTTAAACTACTTATTTGTATGTACAAAATGCCGTTTGGGAGTTGCCAAAATAGAATAAGAAATCGCTGCAGATCTCAGAATTCAATTCCATTCGTTTCTATTTGTATGCTTTTACCAAGAAGGGTTTAAGAGTGCGAGTCAAATAGAGTAAAGCTTAGCTGTGATTGAGTTTCAACGACGATTATTTATGGCTCCCGAAAAGGTAAATAAATATAACGAAAATCGAATGTGTGTAAATAAATATTTCCAATAGCCTAACGATCAAAATTTTTCGCGTAATTAAACCCAGATGAGAACCCGATAAAAAAGTTAAAATGAGAAACGATTTTTAAATTGTTTTCTCACCGGTTCAAAACCAACAAAGGACAAGGTACCTAATTAAAAGTTTGTGAAATATTATTAAACTTTCTCTTAGAGTCAATATTTCGTGGTATTATTTGGGCTCTGTTATATAGGTACCTAATACACATTTTTGAACAATGGAGGTATATTCGTGACAAGGTCTCATTGAGGGTCGTCCGATACCACGAGAGTTGGCCACAGCTAGATATATCGAGATATATCATGCTATAGGCGTCTATGATGCGGCAAATTGGAAGGCACAGGGAGTTAAGCTATGTGTTCACTGGAGACATTTTGACGTTAGGACTCGATTTATATCGCATGACAGGGTTTGTATTAAAACATGTATCGCATAAATAACTGGGGGGTGATTCCTTAACTACAACTGTGAGTCACTCGTATGAGAATTCAATGAAAATTGTATGGCGATAGCAGTTTTAGCCTTATCGGTTATTCTGTTACTATTAAAAGACCAATCGTTTTCCAATGACATGCCATTGGTCTGTCATCTGCAATGTCATCTGTCATCTGACAGTACATTACGAGTACGATTTATATTCAATTTGCAGAATAACCAATAACGCTTCAATCGTATTGGAGTTGTAATTGGGTCTCACTGTAGTGACAATTGATTGTTGCTTAAGTTTAAGAAACAGACTCAGACCCCTGTACATTTATGTACAAAACATTATTTAGTATTTCATTGTAACCCTAGAATGATCGTAATTATCCTTTTTTATTGTCCCACTGCTAGGGATAGTTTCCATGTAGATAATCACGTCAAACCCTATAAATTGTTACCCGATTACCTAAAATATACCTATTAAAAACTATATTACGCTGTATAACAATTACTAAACACATTTATAAAGGCTTGCCCCACAAACCAGGTGTTCGTATTTAAATGCGATATAATGAGAGCAAGACCCCATTCAGAGCGGACAGCTTTTCAAATTGAATGTCTTCACCGTTTTTATTAATATCTGTATCTTGGGTACCTAAGTTTCCTCAGGACCTTTGGGAAGATTTTATCGAGATGCTTGCTTTTATTGAAATGAGGGTTCTTTGATAATATAGTCCTTGAACGTACACAATCGTACTGCTAACTTATGTATACTTTTGGATTTGGAATAAAAGATTTCAATGTTCAGTACTTTCCTTTAAAATGCTGGTTTGACAGTGAAATATTGGTTTTACGCCACCTGGTCACGGCGTTTCTTTGTGTCAAGATTTTAAGATAATATTTCGATAGACGATCTGATAAATGACTTAATTATAGATATTTGATGCACCTGGATGAGTGATTAACTAAATAGGGTCATCTTTCTATTTAATTAAACACAAGACAATTAAAGTTATGTAATTTGTTTGTTAAAGGTATATTTATTTAGGTACCTACTTTATCAAATAATATTTTACCTAATGAAAATTTGTACAAGAATTTTAATTACATGATAGCTTTTGATTTGTTATAGGCATTCTGTTTTAGCATGTTATCTCAATGTAGGTAGCCTAGATGGATTTTAAATATGTACAGACTTTAACACGGCAGACAGAAGGTAAATGCGTTATACCAATTATTATCTATTCAATGTATATCTTATCTATTTAGTTATTTTATTTATTAACTATCTCAATGTAACAATTTAATGAGTCACCAGTTTCATTTTATTTTTTCTACGAAGAGCGGACTGAAATTGCTTTGAAGTGATACTTTATGGCCATTCAGAAATAAATAAAAGAAAAGGGAACAGTGTGAAAAGTGCACAACGGTATAAAAACTAGTCATTCCGGGTGCACGGTTATGGCCAACCAAGTGACTAATTGGAGGGCGCGGTGAGAGCGCAGCGGCCGGCCGACCTACGCCTGCAACAAAAGAGTCCACTTGCCGACGACGACACTGGCCACTTGCTACCAGCCTGCCATTTAAATTATATAAAGTAGCTATATCTAACACCGTAATTTAAGTTAATTTCATCACAAAGACATCCGACTGGCGAGAGAAAATTACAACTCAAATAAGGTTTCATGACCAAGGAGGTTTACAGGGGTTTCTCTATTCAAAATAGCTGAAGCAAACGGTGAAGAGTTTGAAGTAATTACTTGAACTATAACTGGCTACACATAGTTTATGTATTCATTGAGGATGGAACTATGAATATGAGATTGATAGTTTCATTGTGTGTAATTATTTGGAAATCAAATGACACACGGAATGTTTGATGATGTTTAACGGAAACTGATTGTGTATCAGTTATGTAAATATTGTACTCTACCATTTGAACTTGAAAATTATTTACTATCGTATCCGTTGTGAACGTGAATTAATTTAATATTTTATGTTTGATAAACAGTTTTAGTCGTAAAGTACATCTAACTGAAAATTTTAATAGACATAGTTCAAAGATCCACGAAGTTTTTTTCAAAAGAATGTTCAATCTTACCTGTATATTTTCTTGTATATTTTCCTATGGCTGCGTAAACTACGAGTAAGGGGTAAAATGCCATTACAACGCAGAGGTCATAGACCCACAACTTCAGGCCTCGTCTGATGTCACCAAAACCCGCGGCTATAACGGACAGCCCTATATTTATCCTGAAAAATACGACAAATTAACTAAGGAAATTTTAACGAGATTCTTACGTAGAAAACACCGGCTCCATTAAAGTATAACTTAACATTATTACGAGGAACAAAAAAGTTTAGCATGTAAACGCCGTAAAAAATAACGTTATTTGGCGTCGACGTTGCTAAAACGGGTACAGACGTTATTTTTGTAACAAATTTTTCGTGGCATAAAATGTTTTGCATAATTAAAGCAACGCGACTGAAAATTGCAGTATTTAGTCTATGCCAGACCCGGAGATAAAATACTGTAGATCTGGCATCTGCAATGTAAACGGGGAACGTCCCTAGAGAGTTAATTATAAGGAGTGCCTTCAAATCGCGCGACAACACATTCACTGCATGAAAATGTTTTTCACAAGTTTCCGAAATGTAATATGTGGTATAAGGTATGGAAATTAATATATGTATACAATATATTTAACTGCGGTTTGAGTAGAAAATACAAAGAAAGATTTTGTTTCTTTTCCTTAATGGGTTTTTTTAAATTACTTCCGTGTCAACGAAATATGCAATACAGCATTGCGAAGTTTTATAAAAAAATCGGTCTGTTGGAACAGTTTGAAAGATGNGGGGGTGATTCCTTAACTACAACTGTGAGTCACTCGTATGAGAATTCAATGAAAATTGTATGGCGATAGCAGTTTTAGCCTTATCGGTTATTCTGTTACTATTAAAAGACCAATCGTTTTCCAATGACATGCCATTGGTCTGTCATCTGCAATGTCATCTGTCATCTGACAGTACATTACGAGTACGATTTATATTCAATTTGCAGAATAACCAATAACGCTTCAATCGTATTGGAGTTGTAATTGGGTCTCACTGTAGTGACAATTGATTGTTGCTTAAGTTTAAGAAACAGACTCAGACCCCTGTACATTTATGTACAAAACATTATTTAGTATTTCATTGTAACCCTAGAATGATCGTAATTATCCTTTTTTATTGTCCCACTGCTAGGGATAGTTTCCATGTAGATAATCACGTCAAACCCTATAAATTGTTACCCGATTACCTAAAATATACCTATTAAAAACTATATTACGCTGTATAACAATTACTAAACACATTTATAAAGGCTTGCCCCACAAACCAGGTGTTCGTATTTAAATGCGATATAATGAGAGCAAGACCCCATTCAGAGCGGACAGCTTTTCAAATTGAATGTCTTCACCGTTTTTATTAATATCTGTATCTTGGGTACCTAAGTTTCCTCAGGACCTTTGGGAAGATTTTATCGAGATGCTTGCTTTTATTGAAATGAGGGTTCTTTGATAATATAGTCCTTGAACGTACACAATCGTACTGCTAACTTATGTATACTTTTGGATTTGGAATAAAAGATTTCAATGTTCAGTACTTTCCTTTAAAATGCTGGTTTGACAGTGAAATATTGGTTTTACGCCACCTGGTCACGGCGTTTCTTTGTGTCAAGATTTTAAGATAATATTTCGATAGACGATCTGATAAATGACTTAATTATAGATATTTGATGCACCTGGATGAGTGATTAACTAAATAGGGTCATCTTTCTATTTAATTAAACACAAGACAATTAAAGTTATGTAATTTGTTTGTTAAAGGTATATTTATTTAGGTACCTACTTTATCAAATAATATTTTACCTAATGAAAATTTGTACAAGAATTTTAATTACATGATAGCTTTTGATTTGTTATAGGCATTCTGTTTTAGCATGTTATCTCAATGTAGGTAGCCTAGATGGATTTTAAATATGTACAGACTTTAACACGGCAGACAGAAGGTAAATGCGTTATACCAATTATTATCTATTCAATGTATATCTTATCTATTTAGTTATTTTATTTATTAACTATCTCAATGTAACAATTTAATGAGTCACCAGTTTCATTTTATTTTTTCTACGAAGAGCGGACTGAAATTGCTTTGAAGTGATACTTTATGGCCATTCAGAAATAAATAAAAGAAAAGGGAACAGTGTGAAAAGTGCACAACGGTATAAAAACTAGTCATTCCGGGTGCACGGTTATGGCCAACCAAGTGACTAATTGGAGGGCGCGGTGAGAGCGCAGCGGCCGGCCGACCTACGCCTGCAACAAAAGAGTCCACTTGCCGACGACGACACTGGCCACTTGCTACCAGCCTGCCATTTAAATTATATAAAGTAGCTATATCTAACACCGTAATTTAAGTTAATTTCATCACAAAGACATCCGACTGGCGAGAGAAAATTACAACTCAAATAAGGTTTCATGACCAAGGAGGTTTACAGGGGTTTCTCTATTCAAAATAGCTGAAGCAAACGGTGAAGAGTTTGAAGTAATTACTTGAACTATAACTGGCTACACATAGTTTATGTATTCATTGAGGATGGAACTATGAATATGAGATTGATAGTTTCATTGTGTGTAATTATTTGGAAATCAAATGACACACGGAATGTTTGATGATGTTTAACGGAAACTGATTGTGTATCAGTTATGTAAATATTGTACTCTACCATTTGAACTTGAAAATTATTTACTATCGTATCCGTTGTGAACGTGAATTAATTTAATATTTTATGTTTGATAAACAGTTTTAGTCGTAAAGTACATCTAACTGAAAATTTTAATAGACATAGTTCAAAGATCCACGAAGTTTTTTTCAAAAGAATGTTCAATCTTACCTGTATATTTTCTTGTATATTTTCCTATGGCTGCGTAAACTACGAGTAAGGGGTAAAATGCCATTACAACGCAGAGGTCATAGACCCACAACTTCAGGCCTCGTCTGATGTCACCAAAACCCGCGGCTATAACGGACAGCCCTATATTTATCCTGAAAAATACGACAAATTAACTAAGGAAATTTTAACGAGATTCTTACGTAGAAAACACCGGCTCCATTAAAGTATAACTTAACATTATTACGAGGAACAAAAAAGTTTAGCATGTAAACGCCGTAAAAAATAACGTTATTTGGCGTCGACGTTGCTAAAACGGGTACAGACGTTATTTTTGTAACAAATTTTTCGTGGCATAAAATGTTTTGCATAATTAAAGCAACGCGACTGAAAATTGCAGTATTTAGTCTATGCCAGACCCGGAGATAAAATACTGTAGATCTGGCATCTGCAATGTAAACGGGGAACGTCCCTAGAGAGTTAATTATAAGGAGTGCCTTCAAATCGCGCGACAACACATTCACTGCATGAAAATGTTTTTCACAAGTTTCCGAAATGTAATATGTGGTATAAGGTATGGAAATTAATATATGTATACAATATATTTAACTGCGGTTTGAGTAGAAAATACAAAGAAAGATTTTGTTTCTTTTCCTTAATGGGTTTTTTTAAATTACTTCCGTGTCAACGAAATATGCAATACAGCATTGCGAAGTTTTATAAAAAAATCGGTCTGTTGGAACAGTTTGAAAGATGTGACTGAAGAGTGATTGCGTGATGAGTGATTGAGTGAGCGTTGTTAGAATTAGATTTTTTTTCGGGAATGTATGTGATGCTCTATTTAAGTAATTTTTAAGCGTCAGATTAATCCATGATTTGTAATATACATATATTGAAGCATTCAAAAATCAATATAAATAATCTTGTAGATAACGCCAGTAGGCCGTAAAGTTAATTATTTATAAGCTTAAAATCCAAAAACCTAAACCTACAGAGGAACTTTGACAGTTCGTAACTAATATAACTATATATATAGATAATGTTTACTTGCTTTCCTCTTTCGACGAGATCGTATATAACTGTATCGCATAGCAGGATTATGAGTATGACGACAAATATGTGGTATATAGCTCTTATATGTAGTGAAGAGTCTATGAGCTCTGTGAGGGGCGACTGCCGAATGGAGAACTCCTCATCTTTCCTCTCATCTTCATGTTTCTGAACTCCATTCTGCTTGCCATTCTTATGGCGGCTGCGAACGCCATTCTCCTTCATTTTAGTCTATATTTCTGTAAAAGTAAATAATGCTAAATTAATTAATGCCGACGATAGACTTGATAAGAGGTTTATCAAGTCAGTAAGACAATAATGAGCTTAAATAAAGACCACCTTATTACCATAAATAAAGCGTTTGTCAAACTCGGTGATTATGATAATAAAATAAAAATAATATCTCACAACAGCTCATTAAACGTTCTATTAAGAATTCTATGTTCATCTATCGACGTTAACGACCGTGGCTGATAAGATACGGCGAGTACAACTCTAGTACACCCGTACTTACCATGTGTTGTTTTTTCTGACTTGAGCAATCCCTTTAGAGTAGATAACACCCCTTTGTTATAACAAACATACATTAAAAATGTCCTAAGGCTGGTATAGATCAGGCGTTAAGGTGCATGCGACGACTAGAAGCGGGAAATTCAAATATAAAATGGTTTTTTCATGTTTTACCTAAGTTAACATTCAATATGAGGCGTGATCTTATGATTGGCGGTTATAATATCCCACAAAGTAATTTCTGATGTCCTTGTTTAACTCCGAAACTT
>NWSH02000560.1:8355705-8371337 GCA_002382865.2 Heliothis virescens
TTTATATAGATAATGAATAACTGCGGTCCTAGCACACTACCCTGAGGAACACCGTATGTGACAGTTTTCCTCTGGGAGCGGAATGTTTCTTCTTTTTTGGTTTTAGGATTTATTTTAGTTATTTCTGTTATCTGTTGTCGGTTTGATAAAAAGGATGTAATTAAATCTAAAATATTGCCTCTTATTCCGTAAGCGTCAAGCTTACTAATTAGAATATTATGGTCCACATGGTCAAAAGCCTGTGACATATCACAATAGATAGCACAAACTGGAACCGTTTTGTCAACGTGGTCGATTACATTTTTTATAAATTCATAAATGGCCATATTTGTTGTTTTTTTTCGTCGAAAACCTTTTTGTTCATTGCATAAAATATTGTTTTTCTCTAGATATGAGTTAAGTTCGCCATAAATGTACTTTTCGAAAATTTTGGAGAATATTGATAATAGTGCAATAGGCCTATAATTTACCATTGACTGTTTGCAATCTTTTTTGAATAAAGGTTTTATAATTGATAGTTTGAGATCTTGTGGAAATATTCCAGTTGATATCGACAAGTTTAGAATGTGACTCAGGTGATGACATATGTCTTCATTTACTACTTTAATTATTTTTGTAGAGATACCGTCATAACCTACACTATTGGTATTTTTGAGGCTGTTTATAATTTTATAAATCTGGTCGGGTGTACTTGGTGCAAGAAACATTGAATTTAATTGGTGATTTATTAAAGACGTAACTTTTTTTCCGACACCCGGTAGGGGTTTGACCTTTTCAATAAAATAATTATTAAATGCATTCGCTATATCTGTTGGATTATTGAGCATGTTGTTTTCATCAATTTTTATGATATCAATTGATTCTTTTGGAGTGTTAAGTCTCCTTGTGTTTATAATCCGCCACGCTGTTTTAGTTTTATTATGAGACGTTAATATTTTGTGGTTATTTTGAGCGCGTTTTGTTAGTTTTACTATGATACAAACATTTACTATGACATATTAGTATCAGAGAAAATAAAGTGGACAGCGGTGTCGTAGCGAACATAGAAAGCTCGTAGATAATGATTCTAACACTTCGATAACATGAAATTCAAACCCATTTCACGTTTAATATTTGGTTAATAAGTTATATTCTGTTAGTCGCAGTAATAATGGCTCGGAATACCAATCAGCTGAACAAAAGACAGAGGTTTCCTATTATAATGGCAATTAATGGAGCAACTCAAGATAACATTTCAGCAGTATCAGCATTCAGCTGACAAAGGGTCCCACTGTACGGTAACGCATATTCTAAGACGATACAATGTCTTTATACGAACTAATTACGAAGAAATCAAGACTTTACACTCCAATAAATATAAACGGCGACATGATAATTTTATAGGTTTAACTGCTTGATATTTATTAATTCAGAGTTCTTTATATGTAACGGCTTTTCTTCAATGAGTGATTTAAATTCATTATATTGGAACGAGTAAACAATACAATATTTTTAGTGATTTTTGTATTATTCTTATATAGTACCAAATCTCACACTACTATTGATTGAAAGTAACAATATCCATCAATTTGATGATAGTACCTAAGTAAACAGCAGCCTACATGTGCCCCCGAGTCTACTAAACTGATGACGTCATTGTGCACATTGTACCATCTATCATTATATATAATACAGGACAGATGTATACCGAAAAAAAGGAAATTTTCGCCATGAAAATGTTGGGTAGTACCCAACAAGGTTATAGAACAAATATGACACATGTCAGAAGAAAACTATTATGTTGATACAAAGAAAAAGAAAGTGTTGTTCCACATCATAAGAGGGGAATACTGCCCAACTTACGAAACTATGTTGATCGCAATAGTCACTGGATCCGATTAAAAAGAATAATACAAAAACATTCAGTACATTTGATTGCTTTTCCTGCATAGTAGCGACGAGGATTAAAATTTAATCTACTGTACGATTGGAATGTTTGGCATTTGATATAAACGGCATGCACTCCGGCTGCAGGAGTTCAGTCCCAGCACAATTATTTGCGTTCCCGGAGAATTCTCAGTACAGTAACAATGTATACCACGAGTCTCTTGCATGCGGTTTGCTCGGGGATTTGTGGGTGGACAAAGCCACAGATACGATTTGGCAGGCCATTTACTCCGTCAATACAAGTCCTTACAAATGCAACCGTTTCAACTTCAGTTAAATCAACATTATTGGCAAATGCTTTCGTTTTGTCGCGTCAGACGACACTTCTAGGAAATACCTACAAAGATATATGTTCTTAACTGTGACACGTAGTAGCGATATCTACGATGAATTGAAAAATAAAAATAAACGAGTTGTTTTGAAACTTTAGTGGTGTTATTATACACGCTATGATTTTAGTTAGGGTGTTTAGTTAATGGGAAGTGTAGGTGTAATTATGCCTTTATGTTATATTTCACCCTTCCAAGCCACAGATTCGTTTTAATAAACATACTTTAATATTTTATGTTACAGCTCTCAAACTCTAAAAATGTCAGATGGTACGGAAACGAAAAAATAACGGCCAAAAATAAGTGTTAAATGTTGCGTGCACGACGTAATGCTTTCTTAAATTCCGTTTACAAACATTAGCAACACGAAAAGGTTTCACATAAAATCTTATACTCATTGCCTCGCAATAAAAACTTGTAACTGAAGGGCTATTTCGTTTTCCCAATATGACTGTAAAACACCGATAGTCACACTTCAGATGTCTGATATTATCGGCATTTTTACTCTATGATACGGTTTATGGACCAAAATATCACCTACTTCGTCGTTGAGATCATAAAGAATTATTTCCCATAACATTAAAGCGATTCTCGGATGCTATTGATCTGTCAACAGCCGAGCAAAATAAACATAGATCCAATGAAAGACATAAACAGCTAATGACGCGTCCTTTTACTTATGACTCGCGTGATTAATTTGAAATAATAAATGCGTAATGGCGAATTCGTTGCTAAATTAATTATATTACTCAATAATTAGCAGCGGTTATGGTTTATATTCATAGTGAAATGTGACTAAAATGGTTCAACTTAAAAAAAAAGGTTTTGTACAAGAGTATATATTACTCTTCAAAAATCAGTGGATGATTGTTGTGGTGAACTTTAGGGACGTCTTTCGGCTGAAACTACGACCATTCTTCAGGCAAAAACAAGAACATCTAATTTCTGATGCTATTAGTAGACAAATAAGTCATAGAAATGTTCACAATTTATTATTTATTTATGAGAATAGGAACTATAAAGTCTTAGAGGAAGAACTTGGAACTCTCATCAAATCCTAAGTATTGTCATATTATTTCAAACCAAACTGCTTTCAACAGTTTAATGTGTTTGCAGACAAAACAGATCGATCGATACAACCGAATTTCTGAAGAATATACATTATTATACACGTTATTTAATTTTACAAGAGCATTACTAGTCAGAATATGACATGTCTCTTAAAAAGTACATAAATTCAATTATTTTAAAAGGTTTTTAGAGTTTTCGTTAAATTGTACGAGCTATAAATTTTCATAACGCGTCGTCTGACAGTTGCATCGATTTATTACTTAACAAGTCACCGCAGCAATGTGAACTGATATTGATCTCATTCGTGTAGCCTGCTCCTTCTTCGTAAACGTGTCTATATGCTACATCGTGCCACGAGAAGTTTTCAATTACTTACTTGAAAACAGTGTCCATTAAAGTGATGAAAAAAGTAGATAAGCTTTTACAAATAAGAGTGTTCACGCAATTTAGGCATTAACGCTAAAAATACATTGTGCTTCCTGAACCACATCACAGTAAATTAAACCCTTCTGTTCCATTCACCTTTTGTTTTCACAGAACAACCGTGACTTTACAAAAAGACAAAAGAAAATTAAATACGAACATTTCCTTCCTGTGAATTTTATAGCACAAAGCGGGATTTTGTGGCATTACTGTGACTGGGATTCAAAGATCGTAAAGCATTATCAATGGTGAGATCAGTTTGATCGCTTATTTTTGATCGTAACAAATCTGAGTTACTATTCCGCTGATGTTTCCCCTCTTATCGTGATTGAACGTTGAGGGGCGCCGCCGACGGACAGGGAATACCTAAATATCGACGACGTAACTACGGAAGAGGCTCACCGGTCGTTACCGTCGCTGTAACCACACTTTTGTACTCAAAAACTCTATTAATTTGCTATGAATAATTCTCAATCCCAACAACTTGTGTGCTCTCAAATTTCTTTGCCTATTATTAGTTTGTAATATTAACAATATTCATAGAAACAGAAACATTTGTAGTTACGTGTTATTACAGAATTAGATATGCTATTATCGTTTTCGCGAAAACATTCATGTGTAATGACATACCTCCGTACGGAAGCAGCTGCAGATGGTACTTCAGTAATGTATTTGTACGTTATACAAGTATTATTTCTTTAAACTTTAAGGTCGTTCCCAATGGGTATTCTTGAGTACGAAACTTGTAGCTGCCTTTCAAAAACTTTATCTCAAAAAGTTTCGTCGTTGGGGTGTGTGGCCATGTGCACTTCTAAAAGTTTAAATTAAATGCATCGACTATGAATTCGATATCAATATCGAGAAGTTTATTGATTTGTTAACTTTTCCAAACAAGTTTATCTATTATTATGGTGTTGACAATATCTGAAAATGCCTCAAACGAATTAAAGTTATCATACAATCGTTAATTGGCATGATAAATATAGTTATAAAATGTATATGAAAACAAACAGAAACTTGTACAGAACACAGGAAAGCTGGCGCCTGAAGCAAGTAGGATGAGTCACAACCCTTACCAGAGTTAGATAATAACCATGCCGTCCGACTATAACACGGAGATAAAAATAACATTCAACATTAAACAGAGACAAGAGTTCTTCTATTGATATTGATGTCAATGAAATTATAGTCCCATTTACCTACGTATTTACATTAATAATTTGTAATAGGTACAAACTAGTCATCTAGTGCAACTACAGTGCGAGGTCTCTCGAGTTACATTCCCGGTGTGGGGTAAAATCGCTTTGTGGGTTATATGAAATTTTCCCAAAGTAGGTAACGAACGTAGTTTAGACTCCGGACTACTTTGTGAAAATGCACCGGTGCATCAATCACCAACTTTTAGAAGTTTATCATAAGTGCATCGGGGAGTACGCAATTTTGAATCTTGCGCCTGAGTTCTCTCCATTCATGTCAGATTGCCCGCCCAACGGATAAAGAGGGAATAAATACTTACTGGACCTGTGTCTGCGCATATGTATGTGCTCTATACGTCCTGCGCAGCTGGCTGATCACTTTCGGGAACAGTCTCCATGGCCGACAATCAGTCTAAACACCATTATTAATATTGTAGATACTTAAGATGTTAGCCATTTCATTACCTACAATTTTTAATAGCGTGTATTTATAAGGCCTCGCCCCGTGCACCATATATATAAGATATCTAAGTTCACCTTGTAACTTAAGCAAGCTAAGTTTAGTTTTGATACCCAAGAAATAAGTTTGCTCCATATCTTCCTGTACTATAAAAGCGTATTCCGAGTATCCGGAAGAAAACATTAGGGAACTCTCTGCGCTCTTCCAAGAGATAGTTTGCATCGGAAAATAAGGCGGCCTCTAGAGCGGATCCACTCTGTTTTGCATACTAAATGTTACCTTGCTATACCCGTACATTTTTGATTAAGTAATTTAAAATAGTGGTTGCTGTAACATAAAATGTTAAATGCACGTCAAAAGCTGACAAATCATAGGTTATTACTGACATGATATCGTTGGCAATTGATTTAAACTTACGATTCATTAAAAGTTAACCGCTTGTCATTTAGAAAGCGTAACAGCTGTAGGTTTAACGATCAGTCCGCTCACAGTCGCGGTGACTGTTCTCACTCCTAATTTGCGTTTAATGAATATTCTGACAAATGCGTAGTTTATAGTCGCAAGTGTTCGCTATTTCGACAATTGGTTATCATTTAGTACAACGTCATACAATGTAGGTGCGTGATTTATTTACGTGTAATTAAACAGGACAGATGCTTGTAACAAATTACAGAGCGACGAGTTGCATTTCATGAGAAACGTAAGATTTATTAGTTTTTGTGTTGCTGCGTGTTACGGGGTGTTAACTTTTATTAAATTAGTCTGCATCTAAACTTGTCTAGTTAAATGCTGCGACATGCGTTTTATTATTTTCGTTAATTAAAAATATGTTATATATTTGATTCTACATACATTCACCTAGTTACATTTAAAGTTAGCCTTTATAAATATCTTTCATAATTTAACGCTGAAAATGTACTCTTTTATTGAACCTGAAACATGAATAAGGTAAAATATGACGAATTACTTTCTGAATAACATTTTATCGTTTATTCCCCGTTATTTCGGGGGTTTATGTAAAAAGCGTATTTAAGGATACGAGAATATAACAGGCATCGTCGTTTAAGCAAGCACGGTATAGAATCAGACACCATAATCGGATATCGAAGTAATCCTCTTCAAGTCCCTTTCCGTTAAGTGGGGGACCGAACAAGGAAAACAATAGCGAAAAAGTAAACGTTAGTTATTAGCAAAAACCTTTGCGATAAATCCTATTACGTTCGTGTCAGAAACAATTGTTTGACAGGCTTTGTAACAATGGACTAATCAAACATTTCGATATTTACTTAATAAACTTTACGTCGGTTTTACAAAAACGAATATTATTTTTTGTATTTAATTAACGCTACAAAGTTTAGTTGTATAAGTTGCATTCATTCAACTGTTACCGTAGGTGCTTATTAATAAAAAAACAAAGGTTACCTACTTATCTAGATTGCGTGCCACGAGTACACCTATAGGTAAAAGAACTCACTACATAAAAAAAATGTTTTATTCGTTTATCTACAAGCACTAAAACACTTCATCAACCTTGCCGTTTAAACTATTAGACAAGCTATAAAATAAATATTTCTCATTATTTTTAATTTGAATTACTAAGAAATACTAAGAAATCATTTAATAGCCTATCTATAGGAAAATGCAATAAACATTCATTATGACGACGCTTTTATTTTATTTTTAATGAAATCTATTTTGATTAAAGCGAAAAAGTAAATAAATGTCTCATTTTCGCTGACAAACAAATTAATAACGCTTACACGATATCTTGGAAAATAAAGCACGTGAGCCGAGCCCTGCTCATTTCGGCTTTTCTATTTATTTCTGCTAGCTTAATATAACTTTGGCTTGACTTTATACTCGGATTTGCTATTTACTTTATTATTTTTACTTCTTGCTATTTTGTTGGTACCTAAAAATAGCTTTAAGTGTACATATACATATAGGTAATATTTGTGCCTAATAATTTTTACAATAAGTTCCACTACTGGTTCTTAATCAAACCTTTATTATAAACAGAAGCTTTTTTCTCCAATTTTATAAGCTTATTACTTATATCAACAATATATCGCCACGCTTGTAAAAGTAATTAAAATCATAATCCTCCGTTTTCGACCGTAGTCGGGTAATAAATTGGTGTGTTGTACGGGGATTAATGGGCGCTTACAAGCATTGCAATCAATCAGTGATGATACATCACGTACGAGCGATTATTTCCCGCATTTCCCCAGGTAATACAAATTGAACTGGCTGGTGGGCAGTAACGTGCCGCGCTTTCACGTCAATTTTATGTTATACATTCTATTTAATTATCGGCCAATATCAAAATGTTTAACGTCAGCGTATTGTATTAATTTCCTAAATAATTGCAAAAATTACATTTGCATTCAGAGCACACCCAAACTCTGTTATTCACAACATTGAATAAATAAAATCTATTACTTTTACGTTATCTCGCTAAAAAAAACAATTTAATCAAATAAACATTTACATGTAAATTAAGACACTAAAATTAAGCAATTTCAGCAAACACCACTGTTGTTATTTTTCGAATGTGTTCAGATTACAAATGGAGATTATAAAATCTCATTTTTCAGTTTACATTTTATCTAAAAAATTATGTGTAATTTGCTTTACAGCCATATTTAACACCTACATCTTATTACCAAGTCCCTAAAAGGATTTGCATGTTTATGTAATATAATGAAATACTAAAGGTGAAAAACTTCGCAGGCTCGACGTAATAAAATTCGTATGACGGATGAGAAATCATTACCTCGTACCTATATTGTAAACCAGATCTATCATACGAAAAATATGTATTTTTGACGTTAAATCATTACTGACTTACGCGATTAAGGTCACAAAGCATCAAATATCCCACAAAATAATAATTGAAAAATGGTTTACTGTTCGTAGCCTAGGTACAGACGACATCAGGTTAACCTACCCGAATCTGTAAAATTTTACTAATCGAACATTAACTTTCCACTACTGTGATAAGGTTGAAAATCTATTGAAGAAATTTTACAGATTCTGGTAGACTAATGTGGCGTCTGTACCATCAAATTCAATACAATATGGTGAAAATAGTCACATTCTTATCACCCCGTTATCGATCGCTTCACTTTTGAAATTCCAAGAAACACACTTGTTTTTAGTGCGTTTCTATTTATAACTGAATTATTAATTTAAAATCGATAGCGCTTCTGATGTTAGAGTCAAATGTTTTATTGGTATGATAAATGCACCTATACTAAATATGGTAAATATCATAAAAAGTATTTGCAATTTATTGTTGTTTGTTGTTCTATGTATAACAACTTTGTTTACCTCTAACAGCTTAATTGCCATCAATGGTGAATAATATTTCGGAATATACGACCAATCTTGTAAAGAAAACGTGATCATAAAATGACTTCATATTATTTGTACTTATTACAATTTATTATTTTATCAATGAAAAAATAAATGTTATTCTAAAGAAGTTTTCTCGAATTTTCCATCTTGTTATCAGATGGCCACAAAACTGAATGCTATTACAAATTATTACGCAACGACCCCTTTTTTATTGAATTTTGTCAACGAAACGCGCATAAAAATGTCAAGCGGAGCTCTTTGATTTATGTTTTATTTCTGACGCATTAAATATACGGGGACTGGCCAAACACCTGAGATTCATTGTCCAAAGGGTTGAGTGGACGTGACGAATATAGCCGTGTACATTTATAATACCCGTCAGCCACCATATCTGGGTTAATTTCATTAGAACAACATGACTATGTTACATGTTTAATTCGTTTATTTCGATTTTGGCAAGATATTTATAGAAGATATTTGTAGCTGTTATTTAGTTGCGTCGTGCACTTTGTCCTTCTATATTAATTGGCTGAGTTCTTTTTATAGTTTATACAAAGGACAAAAAAAGAAAACGCGCCAAAGTTCTTCTTTTAAAAAACTGAAACGAAAGTTCATGGGTCCCTTTTGATAACCTTCGCAGTTTCAACCATTGAAACTATTGAAAAAGGGAACGTTTGCTGATTACGATTAATTGATCACAATTCGCTAATTAGTCAGACCAATTAGATACTATACTATTTTGATAACCTAAGCGTATCGTATCACTAATCTATTGACCAATACTTAGGTCAAATATTTACATTATACATTAGCTTGTTGACATTATAAAGTACCTAAGTATTATCGCTCTATACGTGCGTGTCAACATTGTGTCAATAACTACTATGTTAATAATATTCTTTTTATCAGTTTAAAACCTTCCCTACCAGTCTAAGCATCGCCAGAGGACTTCCAGCTAATTTATACTCAGTCTGCAACATAAACCCGGACACCACTAAAAATATAGGTACTTACATCACAAACTGACATTTTATACAGAACAGACGTTCACACTACAAAGAGCTAAGTAAAAATAGTACAGCGACAATATTTGCTCAAGCTCCGTGCTTGAGCAAATATTGTCGCTGTACTATTTTAAGTAAGGTTTCATAAACAATATTGTGTAGACCATTTTACATTATGGACGGGCCGCCCCCGGCTACTGAATGTGGTACATGTTTTACGAAGTTGAAGCAGCTTTTTGGTAGGGAACATTTTCCGTACATTAATGCCTTTAGAACTAAACTATTTTATGTAGTTTTAAGACTGGAAGTAACGGCATGTTACCTGTCACCATTTCCCGAATTTCACTTTACACGTACCGGCTATTAAAGCTCTGTAGTTTATGTCTAGGAAAAGTACTGAGGTCTCACATTGCCTTCAAAAGTAGCACGGGAAATAAATCCTGTTTAGTCAATATAAGTTAATCTGGAAAATGAATTCGTCACTTTCGTGAACAGCTTTGATAAGTCGGCATGATATGGAAATAACACATGAGTGTCATAACATGTGACACGTGAAATGTGGCTGATCGATGTAATTTTGCATAAATAGGCCTAAACCGCCGTAAGACTACACGACATGAGACATCTCATGAATTATTTAGCGGCCGCCGGGTAATCTTCTGTCTGTAAAGTACTAGGACAATCGATCTTTGTTGCCAAGTTCTTATATGAACAAAACTGATTCCCTACGAAACTTTTTATAATATTAACTTTGTACATTTCCCCACACAACTTGTGTATGATGAGGTCACGTTCGCTCGTAAATGTTTGCATGTACATAATGCTTCTTAAATACTTAAGTCGAATTAAAATTGGTGTAAAGGTGGTTTTTGTTGGGATAAATTGCAACAAAAGCTTAATCCTATTTGTTTTTCCTATTAGAATCATAAATATAGGCCACAGTTTGAAGCAATTTCGCTCCAGTGTAGATTTAATATTTTTCAATAAACGCAAGTTTTGAAATAACGAAGCTCTAGGGTTGTGCCAAGATGAAATAATATTATGAAGCGTTGAGTGCAATTTGCATTCCACTAGAATACTTAGTATTTGTTCGTCCACTAAAGAATTTATGCAATTTCTGATACTTTTTATCCAGCAATGTTAATGCAAATTTTGCAAGGATTTTTCAGCATGATTGCAATTTCCTTTTCTCTTTATAAGGTTTATTCGGTGGGTGACTGGTTCTATCGGGGATCAGTTATGTTATGGCCAACACACACAATTCAATGGTGGAAACATGACTGTCAACGAAGATGATCATTTAAATCCTCAATTTAAAGTTCTTTTGGCAACAGGGCAATATTGCAAACGATTAACTACAAATGACGTTCGGTGAATAGGTATGAAGTGGGTGAGGTTTTGGGTTTCAGTCTGCGGTCGAGTGGCCAGGGCGCCGCGCTCGCAATCAGCCAGTTTCTAGCCGAGTGAATCGAGCGTGGAGGCGCGACGATGCGTGCTCCCGTCACCGTACCGGGCCGTCCCACGTCACGTGACGCGTTCCAAGACGTCGCACACTAAATCATACTGCACTTGCTTTGCACGGCGACGCGAAAAACTCCCTCAAATACGTGCTCCAATATCACAGACGTCGCGCAACAACTTCGTAACTCGACACACATACTTTATTTCCCACTTTATTGTTGCTGTGTCAGTCCGCCTGTCCAACTATAATTGCAAATCAAATATTCACGGCTTGTTTTATATATAGTATTCGGGATTTTGTGGCCAAGTCCAATTTATCGGGTGACTGAAAATTAGATTGTTCGCCCCAGTAAATGAATAAACAAATTTCATATGATGGAATCATTCCCATTTGATCAAATTACTCCACTATTGTTTAGGTCACGGACAATTAAATTGACAATGTGTCAAATTAGTTTTAACACGATTTTCATTTTAGAATATAGGAACTTTGTAGAGTAGGTAACTTTTGTGTGGTATATTTTAACGATTTTGATTTCCTTCTTAGGGAAAATATATATAACAAAATTTTTTAAAAGTGATTTATAGAACATAGATCGTTCTTTGTTATAAACAATTTCAACACACACTTCTACTTAGAACCGCCTTGCATCCTTATCAGGGGTGTCGTTGCATTCCGAATCAAGTAGACATCCGTCCGGCAAACAAACGCCGGATGCATCTAAGCCCCGCATTTCTATTATGCGTCTACAGACTACACCTCACCAATACAAAGGAACAGAGTTCCTTCGTTACCTGAACCCTATCATCAGCCTTTTTATCGTCCGCTCACTGCTGGACACAAACCTCCTCTCACATACATATAAAAGGCTTGAACGTCAACCAGCACGCTTGCTCAATGCGTGTTGGTGATTTCAGATTCTATATTCCAAGTTTCGTCGAGATGTTTTCCTTCATCTTTAATCAGCCAATGATGCCCAGAATAAACTTAGAAAGTATTCAAACTTAGAAAAGTTGAATTGGTACTTGCCTGACCTGGAATCGAAGCCACACACTCATACGTGAGAGGTTGATGTGCCTTATGCCTTAGGTAACTCGATCAAGCGGAACCCTTTTACCCAAATATATACGAGTAGATACTTCCCAATCCAATTTTCGCAAGAAATAGCATTGTGGTTTAGTGAATGTGAAACGAATACAATATGTGATTTGGTTTGTCTATCAGTTTAAGTTATAACTGATTTTGTTTTGATAAGTCAATAGGCTGTTAGGAAGGATTTGAAATCAAAAATGCATCTTGCGTTGCAGTCGGTTAAAGAAAGTAAATATAAATCCTGGACAATTTAAGCCTAAGTCGATACACGATCCAATTTTTTCAATAAATCGTATTGCCGGTGCGCAGATCTATACAGGTACGCAAGACACAAATGATTTTCTATTCTTCTAACTGCGAAAACTCTACGAAACTTTTCTATACGAAAGCCCTTGCAAATAGGCAAAAGAAAACAAGATTATAATGAGTACGTGCTGATTGTAGGTGCAGTACATTAGTAATCTAGATTTTGTACTATATTCCAATACATAAATTGATATCGCATTCACACTTCCCTGTCGTTGATAAAAAAAATGCACACGCCTGTGGTTGATATCAATTACTTTAAACTGAAATAGTGAGAGTGTAGTATTTTTAGTATAACATGCGTACATATTTGGCGACTTTGAAAACTCTATTTAGAATATAGTTATTGATACATTTTACGCAACACGTCCTGTGTGATGATATAACAGTGCTGTAAATTTCTATTCGACAGATGTGAACATGTGAGTATAAAAAAATACTTTTCATCATTACCACCATAACTACACAACTAAAAATGCCTCAAAAGATAAAACTGTAGTGTTTTTCATTCACAAAACTTAGAACAATGGCTGATACAGTTTCTTACAGACAAGATCAGATTAGATAGAATCGATGGTATGTCACAAAGAAACTCGGAACCAAGCAAAAGTCGATTAGAAACTATGTTTATCGTAATGTTCACAAACAACTCGGTATAGTGCCAATACATTGATAGTTTGTATACGATTCCTAAGCTGAAAATTACATCAGACACCGTTCATTGCTTCGTTTCCTCGACTCAGTACTCATTTATAATCTAAATGGCTTTAAACGAGATAGTAAAGACTATCGTTATAAACATTAATATAAGTATGTCTATCTGAGTAAGTTTATCATAGTACTAGCTTCCGCTAGCGGTTTCACCCGCGTCCCGTGGGAACTATTCGGCGCGCTCGGATAAAAAGTAGCCTATAGCCTTCCTCGATAAACGGGCTATCTAACACTGAAATATTTTTTCAAATTGGACCAGTAGTTCCTGAGAATGCGCTACGTTCAAACAAACAAACTCATCAGCTTTATAATATTAGTGTAGATGTAATTATAGCTATTCCCTGCTGGGTCCACATGTGTTCTTAATGAACTGTTTATTAAAATTAATCTGTCTCCTTTGTCAGGCTCTAGCTAGACTATCTGTGAGAAAGCATCTTCCGCATTATTTTGAAGCATTTTTGCGTTACCTTGTTGTTATATTAAGTCATAATAACTTATGCAATTATCAATTATTCAGATTATTATTTGTTGGCCAATTCTATCATCTTTCTGTTTTATTTCATTATTTGTTTTCTACTGTTTAACGCAATGTACAGACAACAGCAGGTCAACGTATACGAATCTGTCAAATTTCACCGATCAAACGTTAACCTACCTCCATTGTGATAAGGTTGAAAATCGAGTGCAGAAATTTGACAGATTGTGGTAACTTGATGTGCTGTCGTCTGTACAATTAAATACTTTGTGTACAATAAGTGGAAAACTCCACCAAGATACGAGTTTGGCTCTAAATAAAACGTATATAGGAACATTGATTCCATTATTTGACAAACAATATTTACGAAAATAATATTTGTATCCACTCTCGTGAGGTAAAAATCATGATAAACAGATTTCACTTATCTGTGTACACAAACGCTTCTGTATCGAAACGTTTCCACGTCAGCGGCAAAACTAAAAGAGGTCGAATGCGTACAACATTAACCGATATGAATTCGATAAAATCTGCAATCTACTAGACAGGGATATTTATAGACAGACAGTTTTATTCATATCGTGTTGTGGTTTTTGTATAATCTTGCCGAGTCTGAATGTCGAGCGCACAACGGACAAGCAGATAAGATTTATGTTTCTTCATAGCTGGTACATGGTACGTACAATAGCTTGTTTGTCTCGGTATTTGTCATTTGGCCGGCGCAAATGGCTTGGGAATGTTCGTATAAGGCTCGTTACACAAGCTCTGGGAGGGCTCCTGTATGCATAATTGCGCAGAAATGTGACGACACGCCATACAAGCCCGGCTTTATTACTGTTTGTAGTTCAGCTCTGCACAGCTTTACTATTACGATAATAACGTCAAGTGTAGCTGAAGCGCCCTCCTAGATAAAGATATTAATTTTAAATATGTATGTATAGAGCGATTTCCCTACTGTAAGATTAGATAGCACTAGGGTTACTATATCGAGACAATGTATTCTTTTTTTATCACACAAACTAATAACAGGATTCGTTTTGCAATACTTAATGTATCGTTCTGTTACTTTACCTCGACACACCAATAAAAATAACCAACACTCGCGAAGCTCAGTTATAAATCACGAGTGTTTACTATGCGGTCCCCAAAGGACTCTGCGTGATGATACATTACCCTATCGAATATCTGGAGGAGGGATTACAAAGGTTGTCCCTCAGGAAAGTCCCCAAAAATGTGTCCCGAACTTTTTAGTAGTTTGGGTTACAAACGCAATATGCGGTCTCCTATTTTTGTTTTTTGAAGTTTTCGCTGCAGGCTCGCGTAATTTTCGCCCGGTATCGTTTTTAGGGTTCCGTAGCCGAATGGCAAAAAACGGAACCCTTATAGATTCGTCATGTCTGTCTGTCTGTCTGTCTGTCTGTCTGTCTGTCTGTCTGTCATAAATGAAATAAACAGAAAAGATGATAGAATGGCCACAAATTAATAATCTGAATATTGATAATTGCATAAATGTTATATGACTTAAATATAACAACAAACGAGAACCGCAAAAATGCTTCAACAATAATGCGGAAGATTTCTTCCTACACCAGATAGTCTAGCTAGAGCTGAACAAAAGGCAACAGATTAATTTTAATAAAACAGTTCATTAAGAAACACGATGTGGACCAGCAGCGGAATAGCTATAATTCACTCTCCTAATATTTAAACTGATGAGTAATTGTTTGTTTGAACGGTAGCGATTCTCAGGAACTACTGGTTCAATTTGAAAAAAATATTTCAGTTGTTTAGATCCCGTTTATCGAGGAAGGCTATAG
>NWSH02000560.1:8377507-8403272 GCA_002382865.2 Heliothis virescens
TCGGCGGCGCGCGTTGTTCCACGCGCTCCTCAGAGAGTGTCAGCAAACCCCTGCGGGGCCCACTAGGGCCAGAGCCCGTCGGGGCTGCGGGTTGTTCGAAAGAGTTACCGCGGCCCTGGCACACAAAGGGCTCCCGAAGGAACACGCTGGGTTTTAGTCAGTAAAAGTCTGACACTCCCTTCCGCTGTCACCCACAGCGGGAGGGGTCATACTGATGACTTCCCATCGATATAAAAAAAAGGGGTTGTAAGTGTACGGAAGTAATTCGTTATTGAAGTGTTGGTTTGTTTGTTTGTACACGCTAATCCGTCCAGTAGTTCAGAACTACTGAACGGATTTGAATGATTCTTTTAGTAAAAGTGACATTTTAGTAAAAGTTGTTTGACTTACAAAAATGAGAGATGAAACGTCTCGAATGGTCTCGCGCAACCAGTTTTTTCCCCGGACTCCTAAAATTCGAGATCAGACGTTCCAGATCTTTGATTTTGACGACCCATTGTCGCTGGCATAAGCGACATGGTCCGCGTACGAAGTCGCGGGCAGAAGCTAGTTGATAAATAAATATAAGTATAAACTCGCTCGGGAAGTCCAGGCTTTTGTAGTCAACGATAAAATATCTTTCACTATTTTGCCTGGCTCAGTCTCACGAATAACTATCTAATTAGGCTCATGCAAGCAAAGCTTTAGACAACCTAGACTTAATAAGATTCTGCGCCAGCATATTCAGGCTAAATTAATACTGTAATTATATACCTAGTTATTAACTGCACAAGAGGGTGTTGAGAGAAGCTAGTAGTTATGAAATATATTTTTATTATGACTTTCATTAGATAACTAGGAAATTAGGTATGTTATCTAATTACTATTCAGTCGTTACGGGTGGTCAGAAGCCAGAAAGTCTGACAACAAGTCTTACCAAAGGGTGCCAGGTTGTCCAGGTAACTGGGTTGTGGAGTTCAGACAGGCAGTCGCTCCATGTTTACATGCCACCCCAACTGCGTTTTCAAAGGCTTTCCCAATTGCGTTTTGCGTCAAAAGGCTAAGCAGATGTTGATCTAATTACTATTATTACTATAGAGTATTACTCAACTGAAAGGTGCAAAACATGGGAACAACAACATTGTACAAAAATAGTTGGTGTGACGTCGACCGACCCACACTACGCATAGGCCCCTAAGCTCTAATGGGAAGGAAGGATAAGCCCGACAGAAACAACCTTATAGGCTTGTACGCAAAATAAGGATAAAGAAAGAGACGTCAATCTTATTGTGTGGCTTCTGGAAAATAAAACTTTATCTTGTGTGTTTCGTACTCTAGAAAAGCTACATCTGTAATCCTGAAGTTAGTAGATATGCTACTTATAACTAAATTGTAGATAAAAAAATCAACCCTTGCTCTAGGTTAAGGATCTCATCACTTAAAACGATATCGCAGTATCAATAAAACCGAAACCGTTTATAAAAAATAAAATTCTACTAAATTGATTACTGTTGCAGAATTCTAATAAATCTACACATATACATTGAGAAAACGAATTCGTGCCCTCTGCTTTTGTTTAAAGAAAACAAGTTCAACAAACGTTTTACGCAAACCACAATAAAATATTTTTTATATAAGTTCTGCACACAACGAGAACAAACAAAGGATATTGATGGATTACGTGATTACGTCTGCGTGACCCATTTGAAAGATGCGGGTTGAAACGAGTGCTTAATAAATAGGCCAACGGTGTGCTAATCAAAAGCACTTCATTTGCAAGCTGATTGAAGTGATGTTTCTATGATAAATATTTGTTTCTTAAAATAATCAGCGATTATGTTTATCGTAAACCCTTTTTATATTGCGACAGCAAAACATTCTTACTTAAAAAACACATTTGCTTCAGTTCGTTTCATAAAGTAAAATTATATTCACGAGACATGCTGTACTTTTCATGAAGTACGTATCTTGATGTATTTTACTTTACATACCTCTTCCAAACCTCGAGCGATGCTAATTTCATGAACCGATCCGATACCGTAACGATCGAGATGAGATTTTACGGCATATGAAAATTTAAAACAAGTGTTCTCGAGGGTACGTAATAGCCTGTTTAAAATTCGATTCGTGACCGTTTCTGGTTTTCGCATCTCTTGATAGCGACTGGAGGTATAATCAGTACTTAGTTGTAAAATAGTATTACACAGCAAGCAACAATTTTCCTAACTTTAAAGTATTTTTAATGAGGCAATTGTACCTAGAGAACCAAAGTACGAGAATGGTAGAAAATGTTTCTGCCCCGTAAGTGAAATTCAGTAAACTTTTACGTGGTAATCCGTGCTATAAACAAGGTTAATATTAGGTATGTAAACAAATCCAAAATTCTGTGACGAAATTATTACCCTGTTTGAATATTTTTGGGTTCCCAATATGTTATTCGCGATTACGTGTGAAACAACTCCGATGAGTTTACGACATGAATTCATTATTTTGCGTATTATTTACGAAAATGCAATAAAAATACGTTATTTACAAGGCACTTTATTTTAACTCAAAATTCCTTTACTGACTTCGTTTTATTTTATTCAATTTGTTGAAGATGTGATATAAAAAAATATAGAGTATCTATTTATCTACTCTTATGTCTCGAGTCACTTTGATACACAGACAGATTGAACTCCAATATTTCTTTAGTAAGTATTTTAAGTTCAACAAACGGAAATTTAAAAATAATTTAGTTCGACCTTCTGCAATTCGAATTTAGTTTCAGAACGCTAATGAAGTAAAAAGTTCTAACTGCCTTTAAATTAAGTTCCTCAGGAAATAGAAGTCGTCGGCTCTGCGAACAGTTAATTGTTATTTGCATCGGATTTCAATAGAATTTGTTTGAAAGGAGTTTCTGAACCGGTCCCGTAAATTCTGTCTCATTTGCCTCAATAGAACATTAGTTATCCTGGTAATCCATCCAGCATAATCTTCGTAGAAAAACCTGTTTAATGTGATTTATAGGGGTAGGTAGCGCCTCGTGTAATATTAAACAAGAAGTTTCCACGCTTGAGGTTTTATGGCGTACTTGAGTATGTAACTTCCATTAAAGGATCATATACGTAACTTTATTACGACTTTATAAAGATGAAGAAGTTGCCGAAGTCGTGTTTACCCGTGAATGGCTCATCTGAGCGATTTATTATTTATATATTAAAAAATGAAGCCTTCTATAAAGTGTTTCGCAGCCTAGGTGAATTTGTAGAATCCGCAGCAGCGTGAAATAAAAACTAGAAGATTTATGTTCAAATAACTCATTCGAATGTGCACGTACTTACTTTTATAAAAATGGTATCTGCCGGCAGCGCTGGGTTAGTGCTTCACAAAGACAAGGATAAATTATATTATTCTGAATTCTCTGAATTAAAACTAAGTTATGGATTATTTAAATATTAGCATAAAATACAGTAAAGTTTTTCAGAAAATAGTATGCAGATTTTTTTATTTTTCAATTACCGTTAATAAATGTAAAAACATCTATAAATATAGATACGATTTGAATGCTCCTAAAAAGCTGATATATTCAAAAACAGCAAACTTGAGACGATTGGGCTGCTTTATTTCTAACATATTAAATGAAATATTACAAACTCGATTAGGTGACAAACCGACTAGAATAAAGTTTGTTATCAATTGTAGATAACACTTGCTAGAAACAGATTATTCGAAAAATCTTATGATTGTTCTAAGAAAATCAGTTCCATAAGTTATCTCATAAGATTTTTGTTGTGTACGTGATTAGTGCATTGAGTCGTGCCCCGCGTCGGATCGCCCTCGCCCTCACTAATTGCACTTTCTAACGCTCCGCTGCAACCTGCACGATTGTTCTACGCTTCGAATATGTTCTATTAGTCGATACCTTTTATTTCCCCCCATTTCTTTTCGTTTTATTACAGGCACTTTACTAAAAAGCGGATAAAACGCCAAAGAGGTTTTACCAAGAACACGTTTCATAAAGAATTTTGTATCTCGCACGCTCTTACATTTACTTTTTTTTGTACTTGTATTATTTTTGCGTTGCTGGCTTTTTTCTTCCAAATGCAATAGTGAAACACAACCTTTTATGTCATCTTTCAACTTTTCTGCTATGTAAGTATTCAATCAAGGCACAATAATGAGGTCACCAAATATTGATCGAATTCATCAAAAATCTACGTCAAGGAATCCACGGGAGGGCCGTATTAAACCTAGTTTAGGTTTATTTATTGCGTGTTATGTTTGGTAATAAAAAATAATGCCAATAACGATATTTCAAGTGATTGGTATAATTTATCTATTCGAATACACCCACTGGGAATAAATTGGTTTGAGGTCAGCGGTAGGCTTTTACTTCCAAATAGTAACTTGATTATTTATTAACGTTACCGAACAACCAATCTATAACGCCGGGGAAGAAAGGAGTTCTGGTATGTCAACTCTTAACTGATCGTCATATTTTGTTCTTATTGTACTTCTGGAAAAAGAGTACTTACCTATAAATGAAAAAAAAAGGAAATGGTGTAATATATATTTACTAAATGTCCTTACCTTTATTCCATTTATTAGTGACCTATCGTGGTAAAGTGTTCAACATTAGGTACAAAAAACCTACGTTAGGTTTAGGTAGGTTAGGTTGGAGCAAGAGCGACAGCCATCGCGATAAGATCGTTAAAAGGTCACCACGATAGTTATCGCTGCGAATCAAAATCTATTTTATCGAAATCTTCAACTCTGATTCAACAGCCTCTTATAAATACTATATGGCCGGGATAACACCCGATTTTTTTATTACATAAAAAATATGTTGCGGTCTAAAAGTTTTCGAGATAAAAAAATAACCGCTTGATGTACAAAAAAAACAGTATTGATTGCATCTCCAGCATCGGCGGCATCGATAAATTATAGATTTCTGACGAAGCACGTACCTACTTACTGTAAATGCACGTGAGGGTGTAATGGTAAACGCATAATTGAACTCTGATATAAATCAGACAATATTACAATAATAAATAACTCTACCGCAGATGGAATATCGCTATTCCAATTTTTATGTAACAGTTTATATTTATTGTCAGTTTACTATAGAGTTACGAGCAGACTGTATGTCGGGCGTCGAAAACCGTTCAAAGGCAAAACTCCGTATTGAAATAAACGGAATAACCAATATTCAAAGAACGATGGCGGTTCCATAAACAATAATAACGAAGTATTTATGATGCTGACTGATCCGATTGTTGAACGTTCACGTTTTACGGGCTCGGGAACAAGAAATCCCTTTGACGTCTTTCGCCAAGTCGGAGAAGAACGCGTGTGTTACATTTTTGTCATGTCATACGTTAAACCGGGGATTTGTGGGATGTCAGTGGGAGGAGCCTGAACACGTTATATGTTTTTCTTTATTGCTTTGTTTTGATGTAATTTGTGGTATTGAGTCCAATTGCAATAAGCGATCAAATGTTCTCGACATATAAAAATATTTCAAGAAGAATATTTTGTGTTAGTCACGTTCAAATAGGTACAATTTACATTCCAACTCATAGAAATAAGAATAAGGTATTAAATTGTCAAAATACTTCTCAATGTCTAAAACAAACCACCGAAGCTAATTCAATCGGACAGTTATTCCAGCGGGAGTTCAAATCGGATCTTACAGCCAAATGTTTACAAACTTTCGACTGTGGTTTGTAAACAGACGATTTGAGACAACAACTCATTAAGTCGCCCAACAAAACAACTGAGCTGAACAACTCAAACTTGGCCGGTTTATATAAATTGACGAGCTGACGTCTAAAGAGAAATAGATATATTTAATGGTACCTAAGTATGTATTTACTATGCTAACTCTTGAAGCACACGAAATGTAGCAAGCTCTGATCCCAATAATACTTGAAGAATATTTTTTTAATCTGACAGGCGTGAAACTCATAAAGTAGCGATAATTTTACAATACTAGACCAGGAGATTATTTATTAAGTTAAGTATACAAGTTATAATAGTAGCAAAACTAAGATGGAATTAATCCTTACTCACAACGAAACTATTAGTACCTACTTGCTTGATCTAGAATCGAACTTACACACTCGTACTTGAGAGGCCTGTGCTTTAACCCCTGGGCCACCCTGACCATTGACTGACCATAAAAAAGAAAAACAAATGCCTATTATATAAATATGTAAGGTAGGTTTTATTCACATAGCTCCACTCTACGGATTATTAGCTTTTTCTGAAAAACACGAAACCTCAAGAAATCAATGCTGCAATTGTGCCATTCGGTCAAATTAAGTGATCTCAATTTGTTTTAATGACACGGGCTTTCATTCTATCTGTGACCCAGATGAACGATAAGCCAGCGACGCTTCTAGAAGGCTTTTATTCATTCACTCAACACGATTGAACGCAATTAATTTCTATTGAAAACAGTCTTTGCCATTAATTAATTAAATTGAGAATATATAATCATAAAATGTTTTAGTAATAAAATTTATCTGACAAGCAAACCACATTTGCATTGTGATATGAAATTTCAGATTATTATATTGTGGCTGCAGCTTTGACTATATGAAATAAATTATAATTAAAAGTGATATTGAATTACTTTCACATAATACATTATTGAATCCAGGTATTCAGGTAGGACATAAGTATTGTTTATCATTTATAAACTGATGGCTTGCCAAGACTTGCAAAACCACGAGTACGTGTACAGAAGTGTATCTATCAATCGTAATTTCGCCGTGAAACTATTTCTTGATCATCTCACACATGATTTTATATTTGCATATTTTTATAACACTTCACACTAATCATCACACTTCATAGGTAGGTACAGACAACAGCAGGTCACGGTAGCCGAATCTGTCAAATTTTACCAAACGAACATTAACCTTCCATTATTGTGATAAGGTTGAAAATTTAGTATAAAGGCAACGGCACACCCCTCCACCGACCCCAGGTGGAGGTTAGTCCATGAGGATTTTGCCCCTGATAAAAAAAAAAGTATAAAGGCAAAAGTTTTTGTTTGACTGTGTTTATTACGCGTAAGTGGCTAAACTTATTTTGTTTAACTTAATAGTATTATAGCTTATACATTAGTTTGAATAACTTGAAGGCATAGACAAACAGCTGCTTACTGTGCGATCTATCATGTTGATGCATTATATCACTATAATATCCTGAACCAATAGCATTCATGTTCTATCGAACTGAATCTGTACTGTTGGTACAGAGCCGTGATTGTATATAGCCCATACTGAGTGATATCTATACTAATATTATAAAGCTGAAGAGTTTGTTTGTTTGTTTGTTTGTTTGTTTGTTTGTTTGTTTGTTTGAACGCGCTAATCTCAGGAACTACTGGTCCGATTTGAAAAATTCTTTCAGTGTTGGATAGCTCATTTATCGAGGAAGGCTATAGGTTTCTTTTTATCCGGGTGCGTCGAGTAGTCTTCTATATTCTTCTATATAAATAAAACTCAAAGTCCTGACTGATTCACTGACTCAACATCGCACGGCCCAAACCCGTTAACCTATAAAGCTGATTTTTTTAGCAGAGATCATCTTAAGGCGTGTTAAGAAAGGATTTTTTGTAATTCGTGTCCTAAGGGGTTGAAATAGGGGTTGAAACTTTGTATGGCGAATGATTATTAATTACGAATTTCGACATGAAACTTGGTGAAGTTACTCCTTGAAATAAATAAGTAAACACGTGTTTCACATTTTTTTTAAATAAATCAATTAAAGGGTTAAAATGGAGTTTCCGGTTAAAATGGGGTTGACAATTTGTATGGTAAACTAATCAACGCAAGGCCCAAACCCGTAAACCAATAAAGCTGAAATTTTGCACAGAGGTTCATCAACGGGGGGTGGTAGTTTGTATGAAAGTCCTATGTTTTTGATGTGTTTACCTGATGTAGAACCGCAACAGACGAGCTAAACTATAAGAGATACAAGAATGGTGCCATTGTAAAAATTTATCCACGTGATAAAATTTTTCTGCTGAGATATTTAATTTGAAGATCTAGAATACCTTATGTGGAACTTCAAGAGCCCAACTATACTATAACACGTGTAGGAATGATGTCTTAGCAAAAGTTGTTTAGTCTGGTGTGTTGACTTACAAAAATGAAAGTTCTGAATCGCCTCGCATATTCAGTCGCTACCGGGCTCTTAGAATACGACATCAGATGCTTCAGTCACATCTTTGATTTTGACGATCCCGTTGTCGCTGGCATAAACGACATGATCCGCGTACGAAGTCGCGGGCAGAAGCTAGTTACTAATAATGTTCAATGAATTTCCGCTGTAATCCTAGGCTTTGAATATACCTATCGCTTCGATTCATGCTATGTATTGATAAGATAGATTTTAGTACACGTTATCATAGGTTTTAAGTATTTTTCTTCTAACTACTAGAAACTTGAATAAGTAGACGATTTATAAGAAAATTCAAGCTTGCACTTTTAATTTTTTTTTCTTGCAGTCAATTTAGATGCGCAATGTTAGAGCTAAACCTGCAAGAACTGCTATTATTTTAAATCTACTACATCGTACGTTAGCTATATATTTTTTGGGTCATCATTTATACTTCCAGTTTATTTACACTGTTACAAAATCAATTTCGTTATAAGTAATCGATTGGAATACTGACAATCAATTAGTCTTGTCAATTGTAAGGGCAACAATAATAAATTACAAAATACAAGGACGATAGAAAACAAACTAGGTAATATTGGGTCATAGCGAATGCAGAAATAAAATCAGAGATGTGACAATTAAGAAATTGCGTGCCATTTCACCTCACTACTTCCATAGCTAGGGTTTTATTAACCGCTATTTTTACCCTATTGGTCGTACTTAATATACACTTTTGCATTATTCAAAAGCATTTCATTGTTGACCATTTAATCAGGCAAACCGCTTGTTAGGTGGCTTTTAACGTAAATAGTTCTTGTTTTCTTATATCAATGTTTACGCTCATCTGTGGTCTTAGTTTACAAATATTTGTCAACTTTCGTCTCATATCACAACACCCAAAGATCCCAAATACCTAAAATAAATAACAAAGATTTCTCAGAATTGTTTTCATAACAATAACAATATTCGACAAACTTCGAAATTGGATTAGTTAGCGTTCAAATTCTAATAAGTAATTTAAGATGGCGACTTTTATTGGGGCCAGAATAATAACGGGGACAATAATTTTAATTATTTGAACTTTATAAATCAATGGTGGCTTAAAACAAAAAATGCATTATAATGTTATAATAGGTTATCAAGAAAACTTTATTGTATTTTCTAGATAAAGAAAATAATGGGCATCTACTACAAAGTACACGTTACGTCCTTATGCAAACGGTAATTCGATCGATGCTCAGCGATTGTATTACCCATCAAGGTACAGGTCCACTCACTCATTCCCTGCAATGGAAACCCACACAATCAATATCAATCAAGCGCTGTTGACTGTCCGATTGCTCGTGGTTGTCTACCAAATTATTCAAGGTACGCCGAAATGATTGACTGCATACCAAACTATGGACATGTATGATTACAAGAACTTGTTATGCATTTTAATATTCACAAACCTCTACTCCGCTTGGATGAATTTTTAATTTTCTTAGTATTACGCTGTTTCGAAATTCCTTTTCTGTTTCTTAATGCACTACTACGATAACAAAAGGTAATTCATTTCTTATTACCTTGTTGTTTCATTATCCTCTATTTTGTAATGTCGGTTTGTACGCAACAGTTTCTAGAGGTCGTTGTACAATATTTAAACTTGAAACTTTTTAAAGGATTCCTAAGTAAATATATAATAATAAAGTCATACAAAAACCTGCTAAATTCATCAACTATCCAAACAAATGGTACCTGATTCATTTCGTATCTTAGCATAGCAAAAAAAGTTCAATGTTAAAATTGCAGTTATCCACTGTTATATTGCCTTGTCAACCGTTCTGTTATTAATGATCAGCCATCATTCTAACAAGATGTCACTTTAAAACACAATAATTATCAATTTAATACAATACAAACACTAATACAAATCTCTAATGGATCCCTTCATCATCGCTGTTTTTTAAGCGCAATTAACTCCATTGTCTGTGAGACAGTCATTGTTTTATTGATCTGTTTGCGTTGTTGAACAATAAAGCTGTATAAATCAATGCCCTCATAAATTGCAGTTCTCATAAATTGCAGAATTTGAATGCGTATTATGCTGCACGCGTACAACAGTTTAAGTAACTTTCTAAATAACCAACCAATTTATTATAACAAAACTTTCGAACGTGCACTAGGTATATCTGAAACATTCAGCCGGGAACAATTATCTGTTACATTACAAAACACATATCATTTGAGGATACCTACACGTGTATTCTGTACATAGAAACGCGAACGTCCTATTTTATTCGGACGTGGCACGCCTGTTAACTTAGATATTGAAACTGCGCTTCCGTTTTTCAATTTCATACACGTACGTTGCCGATTCAAAATTTCAAACTGAAAAGAACCGCTGAATATATCGAGAATACTCGTACGTATTGACAGTATCGATATTTCAGAGTTAATACAATTAACCAATGTAGGGAAATTTTGACATTGATTCAATTTATGAAACATTGATTAGATTCGTGACGTGAACATCTAAACAGGATAATGTAATCAATAGAAAACTGAGAGTTATAGTGAAAGTTAAAAGTTCACGACCCCTGTGCGCGGCCGCCGCCCTAACCTCACTACGTACCTGTTAATATGCGTTTGTGTTTTCACACCTTTTTATTCAGAAACTTATAAAAATATGCAAATATTTATTTTTATCTGCACTCACAAACAACCATCAAAAATAATATATATGCTCTAGGTAATAAAACTAGGATTATAATTTGTAGACAGAGCGGATTATATCTACGCCAGGATTAGTTGAGTTGTATTGAAAATAAAATACCAATACCATTCCAATGGGCATGTGAAATATAGGGGAATTACGATTTAGATCCGAAGATATGGGTTAGCAGTGGCACTAAATCTATATTCTCTTGTTTACAGATTGGAACGTAAGCAATAAACTACAATTAATGATGGTGGACCGTGTTTTGAGCAGTATCCTCCGAAAATACAACACGAACAGTGAGTACCACAATGGCAGCTAATGAATCTGCGTAATCATGCCGCATTCAAATGTAACAGTAGCTGTCACCCCGGTTGTTATTTAATTACTTGGAAGTTAGGGCGGAGTGAAGTTATTTGATGTGGTGCGCCCGCCGTGCCTACCAACTCTATCAGCATTAGTTATGCTCCTCCAATTACTCTTTGACACAATCACGCCTCACCTACTTACTGACAAGCCAAGAATTCTGTAATTTTACGCAATACATATATACATTTCTAGCTGTTATTGGGTGGGAAACTTTATTTATGTGAATACGAAATTGGACGTTCTGAGCACAATGCAATGTGCGTGTATTGTTTATTGCTGTATCCTAAAGCACAAAATATGTTTGAAACTCTATCACAAAATTTTCGATCGGGTGATTTTTATGAATCTAACAAACCGTTATTTCCGCTTCAGTCGCCAATGTGTACATAGCATGTATCATGTTCCATTTACCGTCTGCTCTTGACATTGAACCCCCTGAGCTAACGAGCGTGTGATGTGCAGTATGCGACGTGGAGTCTCGGTGAGAGGGCATGGAGGGCGCGGACGGCCGCGATGAGCTGCTGGAATGGGAGGCGTTGTACCTGCGCCTGCCGCTGCAGAACTCGACGTGGAACGCCACGGAATGGGACCCTGCCACGTGGAACGTCACCGTGGTGCCCAACGCCACCTGGTGGGAGGCTGCCGCGCCCTTCGACTCGCCGGCCGCGCTGGTCCGCGCCGCCGCCAAGGCTGTTGTACTCGGACTACTGATTCTCGCCACTGTAGTCGGTAATTATACACCTCTGATATTGTAGTAGCGGTAACTAACCGTGACTCGAGCGGTCTGATGTAATTGTATGTTATTACAGATTTAGTGACATAGTTTATATTGCGCATTCTCATGCATATAAAGAAGAATTTTCAATCAATAATAATTGATTGAATAATTATTCAACGAAAATTCTTTAAAAAAGTATGTTCATTATTCTTTTGCAAAAAATAATTTATTCATATTAAAACAAGATTCCAATAATTAAACCATCCACCATCATATCAAATTCTTCATAAGCTTAATTCAAAATATTTCTCTTCATACTTTCACTATTAATATAGAAAATGCTTGCGCCGTAATTTTTCAGAGAGCTCCATTCCTTCGATCAGTCTTATGGCCTTGTACGCCAATAGCGAACGGTTACATGAAATATAATATTATTTTATATTTTTATAGGTTCAATTTATCTTCACTTTAATTTAAAGGTTATTTTTTAATATCACAACAAAATAGTATCAAATAAAGTAGCATGATAGAAAGCTTACAGCCATGATGATAAATAACTTAAAGTATTTATTATTCTGCAAACAAAAGGTTACTCGGCCATCAACGTTCAGCCAATTTTGAAAGTGGTTGCACATGAAACGTGTTCTAACGTAGACATGCGGTTATACCCGAAACTCCGTGTTGTAGCACTTGTAGTTGACTTTGTCGGCCAATGCAGTTTGCTGAGTATGTTACGTCAAACAAGTTAGTTTCAGTTTTGCCACAAACACTTTCGACACCCTCTCAGTTGCGGTAAACTGAGCGAAATGTGAAAATGAAGGTAAATATAGATAGGCAGGTAGATTGTTACTCAAATACCAACAACCGTTTTTACCAGGGCATACGAAGTACATGCCCAGGAGTTCAGGAAATTAGGGAATAGGCGTCCTGAAATGACTCATTCGGGAGACCTATGCGACATTCTTTTTTTTTTTCTTTTGTGGTCCTCATCCTCATCTGGTGCCTACCTCTTTGCACCCAATAAAGTTAAGACGGTTTTGCCAATAACATATTACTCTCTTGTTTTAGGAAATGTATTCGTGATAGCAGCAATATTGTTAGAGAGACACCTGCGCAGCGCCGCGAACCAGCTGATCCTATCACTGGCGGTGGCGGACTTGCTGGTGGCCTGCCTGGTGATGCCCCTGGGGGCCGTGTACGAGGTGGCTCAGCGCTGGACGCTGGGCCCCGAGCTCTGCGACATGTGGACCTCTGGAGATGTGCTGTGCTGCACCGCCTCCATACTACACCTCGTTGCTATTGCACTTGACAGGTCAGTATAACTTCATAAACTCAATAATAACCTAACGAATATTACTTAAAATTGCAAATATTCTAATTCCATTTTCTATTCTTTAAAGGTACTGGGCTGTGACAAACATCGATTACATCCACGCAAGAACCGCTCGCCGAGTAGGCCTCATGATTGCTTGCGTGTGGGTTGTAAGCTTCCTGGTGTGTATCGCACCACTGCTGGGATGGAAGGATCCCGACTGGGACCGAAGAGTCTCAGAAGACCTACGCTGCGTTGTCAGTCAGGACGTAGGTTATCAAATTTTTGCGACAGCTTCGTCGTTCTACGTGCCAGTTCTCGTAATATTAATATTGTACTGGCGGATATATCAAACTGCTAGAAAAAGAATACGTCGACGGCGAGGGGCGACGGCGCGCGGTGGAGTGGGACCTCCCCCTGTGCCGGCCGGCGGAGCGCTGGTCGCAGCCGGCGGCAGTGGCGGAATCGCAGCCGCCGTCGTCGCGGTCATAGGCCGACCCCTGCCGACTATATCCGAAACGACTACTACGGGATTCACAAATGTATCTTCGAATAATACGAGCCCCGAGAAACAGTCGTGCGCCAACGGCCTCGAGGCAGATCCACCGACGACGGGCTACGGCGCCGTAGCCGCCGCCTACTACCCGACGCTAGTGCGGCGCAAACCCAAAGAAGCCGCGGATTCCAAGCGTGAAAGGAAAGCGGCGAAAACATTGGCAATAATAACCGGCGCGTTCGTAGCGTGTTGGCTTCCCTTCTTCGTGTTGGCCATTCTGGTGCCGACGTGTGACTGTGAAGTGAGCCCTGTGCTAACATCATTCTCGTTGTGGCTGGGCTACTTCAACTCGACGCTGAACCCGATCATCTACACGGTGTTCAGCCCGGAGTTCCGGCACGCATTCCAGCGGCTGCTGTGCGGGCGGCGCGCGCGTCGCCGCCGGGCCCCGCCGTAGCCTTCCCCTCCCTTCGCCCCTACCCGACTGACCTCGTCTAGTTCGAAACATACTTATGTTACCTTGTTACATTTTCAGAGATATATTTACACCCCTTTATTTTTTGTACGTGATGAATGTGAATACGAAAACCTGTCTAGTAAATAAATCACAAATTCTCTTTACAACGTTGTTTCACTCGTTCCGTGCCAGCCCGGCAGGAAACTGCTTGGATTAAAATTAAAGCAATATAATGAAGGGTCGGACTGGAGAAGGGAATCTACACAATTTCGCAAATTGCTATTCAAGTAAATAGTTGAGTTGAAGAAACTTCCAAGTCAAGATAAATAAAATCCATTACGCGGGAAATCATATTTGTCCCGAGGGAACTAAGTTTGTACGAAATAAGGGAATGTGTAAAGTCCAGACTCAATCCCCAAGCTTATTAAAAGAACCTAGTTTTTTGGTTAAGCACTTTCAAGAAATTCTATTGAATAGTTTTGATTAAAACACTTTTGGTCTGATTACACAAAAGAACTTTTTCAAACGTTTTAACTTTCTTGCAGTAATGTATACTTTGTATTCCAATATAGAAACCGTTTTTATCCTTTAATTTTCTTTTCAAGTACTTTTATCGCTAAAAGTTCGTTAATATCGCCAGCGTAAAATCTGAATGAAGGTCGTAGATCAAAAGTGAGCGTCTATGGTCTCGGGGCGAACACTCACAGCATTGTAAAATGAATGCTGTGAGGTATTGCTGTGCTCAAATGGCCACTTTGTCATAATTAATGGATAATCAATGCATAATTACTGACTGAAACCTTCAAAAATACGATAATGGGAAGTCGAGTTCGGTAATGAGCTTTTCGTTTAAATTAGCATTACCTACAATTAAATGAATCAATGGATAGGTTTCAGTGCACAAAGAATAAAATATAAGTAAATATTGAATACAAATTGTTTTCAAAATTAAAAGTTATTCCGAACAGTCAGCATCACAAACCTTTTTATGTAACTGATAAGAAGCACAAAAGCTAGATCTCAATAGAAAAACATTAAATTGTGTTATTAAATTCCCTTCAAGTGTAATATTTTTCATAAAGCTGGCTGTATATTGACCGTAAACCTTCAGAGAGTCATTTAACGATAAAGTGTCCATATATTTAATGTGCCATTAGATTCCCTGCTTGTTCTTTATAGGTACAGTTTGACAGTTATAACTTTATTATTATTGCTCAGATGATAAGTAATTCTTACATTGAAAACAAATGTTCTTTTACGGACTTTTTTACATTATTAAGATTTCTGTATAAACCTGGGTTTCACACTTTTTCCACTGCATATAACTCGTTTGAAACAAATGACTGGCAACTGTGAAATCTCGTCAAGCGAAATGCCGTTTTTATAGCTCCCAATAAATCTGAGAAAAATATTGTTCGTGCAGTTGAAAACTGCGCTTACAAAAATATTTGTTTTATGATTTCTGACAGTAAAAACTTTTTACATTGCAAATTGTGTTAACTCCGACGGGGAACGCATTTATTACAAGGTAGCTCAATATAGCTGGGCCCGTGAATACAACATCACGGGGTCCGACCGTAGCAGACGTTAGAGAATTAGTATTCATTAATTCCTTAAGCCGGGTTGACTATAAAGCTGATCCTTTGTGCGAGCCTATAATCCGCGCCCAATAGATTCTCCTAAATTACTAGAGTAGGTGTACCTACGACCCAACTCGTCCCAAAACTAACATTCACAATTTACTGACATCGGAAGTGTCTGATTACCATAAATCCACAACAAAACTTTGCTGAGGCGAACTTTGACCATAAACAATATCAGCGGCTTCCCTTCAGGCCCTCGCCGCTGAGCACATAGTCAGCTACATTGTCAGCTCAAAACTTAGGCTATTAATTTAAAGCTACAGTTAATTAAATTGCACGATTATTAAAACGGTTCATGCATAGAACAGAAAACTCGTAATGAACTCTCAATAGCGGGTATTTTAATTAGTTTCGTCGATCGTAATCAAAATTGTTTTCATTTTGCTCGCTAAAGTTCAGCACTGTTTTGACTGGTATTTTCAATATTACACGAACAAATGTATCGAATAAAAGTTGCCAATTAAAAGGCTATACAAATCACAAATAGATTGAGGCTAAATTGAATTTCAAAAATAAAGTAGTACATCGACCTCGTTAATATTGGTAGAAATGTTTTTCTAGAAGTTAATAGACGCACAATACAAAGATCAAACACAACAAAAGCACTTAGATACAAATAATTTAGAGTAACGGTAGAAAATCCAACTAGTATTCATAAAGCCTCTAATATTTCTATCCATAGTTCCCTAGTTACAGTTGATAACAAACCGCTATCTCATACTAAACCGTCCAATACCAGCTCAGCTAAGTACGAAACTAATGACAGTCATAATGTGTTGGCTATCGATGCCGCCGATATAAAGCGCACAATATCACCCGAGAGTGCCAACAATGGATAGAACGTAATCATTGTTCCCTTATCGAACCAGTGATGGATATCAACGAATCCAGCCGTCTAGTTGTAGTACCGCATGAAAAGTCACAAAAAATTAAGGCAGTTTTTCGTCTTACAAGAGATATGGTTGCAATCAACTCACAAACGTAAACTTTTTAAAACTTCAATAAACAAATAATCATGAAACGTTTAAACGTTTTAGTATTATTTTACACACAAACACTAAATTCGTTTATAGTTTTTCTACTTATATAGTTTGTTGATAAACACGTCAAAAATAGACGCAAGCGTTCAACATCTTCAATAAATTCAATTTTAAAAATACAAACGATCTTTTTATAAGGTTGAGTGTCTAACGTAGATCGATCATTTGTGAAAGGTGAAAAGTAATATCGTTCCTCTTCAAATAATGAGAAAAAGATATGAACTTTGTTGAGGTGTGCCTGTGAAATATTACGTCATAGGTGAGTAAATAAATCCATATTCATACATAATAATAAAACTCGACTCAAATATCACGCGTAGAAATAAAAGTTATATTCTATTTTATTGTCGGTAAAATTACTTTACATTAATTGTGAGGAAAACCAATATTAATATCAATATGGAGATCGTGAGATTTTTATGTTCTCCCACATTTCAGATTTTATTTTCCTTTTGACAAATAACACAATTAGCGAATCCCTAAATAAAAACAAAATATCAATTTTAAGCCGATGAGTTTTTATCGAAGCTACTTGGCAGAGTGAAAAATAATTAAATTTTCTGAACACTCTTGAACACCATCCATCAATTGATTGTTTAGGAAGTCGACGTCTTTGATTGAGCTTTTTTGTTGATAACTTCCAAAACAATCTCTTTGACGCTAATAACATTAACAATAAAGATATTTTGAGTGATTTTTTAAAATAGGAGGACTATTAACTAGATTTGAATTATTACTTTGGCAATGGAATCATGTCATATCTCAAATGATTCGAGCAATTAAGTAAAGAAAAGTTCAGTGACCTATCTGTTAAAAATTAGCAACGTGGTAAGCCTCGTTCATGCACACATATTTTAGTCATAATTAGTGGTTGGTACAACAGTAGGTGTTCACTTTTCAAACCCTCATTAACGTTGATGCATTTAAAGTGTTTCAATTCTTTTTGTAGGTGTCACACGTATAATTAGCGTAGCGTAGTGGCAATGTAGTGCAACGTCATACCGTGATGCGGGTCTCTGCGGTTTTCAACGTAATTAACCTGTTTGTACTAAGGGCGATTCGGCCCTTTGTGGGATCTATTATGAAGGCCCCACTGTTTCAACTTTCATCTCTGGTTCGCATGAATTTTGATAGAAACTGTTAATTTCCCTTCACTACCCTTTGTCGCCTCATTAGAGTTGAGTTGACAATTGATTAACTCAATCTGTCGTATAATTTTCTTAATACGAGTTCAAGAATGTTATTAAACGAATAGGCGTCAGCTTTTTTCATAACACATAATGATATAAACCGTAATCACCGTGATAAACAATAGTAATGTGTCATAACAGTTCATAGCGAAACATAAGCTCCTCATATATTTCCAAATAGAACTGAGATGAAGTAATAAACAATAATAATGACGACAGAGGCTCGGAGACAGCAATTTGTGCAAAATCCTTCATTCGCCGATCCATTCTCCGTGTCCCGGGGTCTTATCTCTGGAGATCAGCCGGGCGCCATCCATAATCTATAATATCTGTCGCCCTTCTAACAATTGTACCAGCACAAAATGTGGCAAAAATGAATAAATGTTTTATTTATCCTCGAGTGATAGCGGTCCGTGTGATTTATATAGATTACCGCATAACACCAAAGCTCTGAATGCCATAGTAACGTATTGAAATGCACTTATAAATACATGTGGAGGTTATCGGTAAAGCGCTGATAGCTAACCGCAGTAGAATGAAGTGCAACCAAATATAGTAAGATAAAAGCTTGCGAAGATATTAATAACAGGACAATGTCATTGGCATTATTTTTGCTTGAATGTATTTTACCTATCTTTGTTTATTTTATAGTTTATGTCCGTGTCGTATTTCCAACGGTAGTTGTAATGTCAATGCCGTAGACATAAAAAGCTTGACGTATTGTGACTACGTGCGGTAGCATGCCGCACGGTGCTACGCAATGCACCGCTACGCTCGTAGCAACGTGTAGTGGCATGCCTACGAACATCAAAACATACATGATACTTAATGGCTTGAAGGTGACACGTCTGAACTAAATTGTACACAACTGAATAAAATCATTAGAATTCATACAGTAATGCACAACTTTCTTATTATTTGATTGAAATGACAATAATAAAGTAAATTGCTACGCCGATGTGCACGACTTCATTTTGAAGGTGAAAATGTATGCTTGAAAAAATCCAACAGCAATATTGAAAGCGCGTCGCACGTTTTCATGTATTACACGGCTGTATCAGCGTACATTATCCTCTCGCGATTTGAAAGGCTGAATAACGTATCGGCGTATTGAAAAATTAATCTAAAAAAATCGTAACAAGATTAAAGACTTTGTGAACAGTATGTGATTCACAAAAATGTGAAAAGAATTTTACCTCGTACACTCTAGATTTTGCTCTTCGATGTAAGATTTAGATGAAATCCGATAAAAGCCCTATCACGAAAGATTGCATGCCGAGAAATGAGATGATTTTTTCTTTTGAATTTTAATACTCGTAGCGTGAAAATACATACACCGTAGTCATCAATCAGGCACCCTCTGTTTGACAGTTTATGAGTAAGTTCGAAGTACGCGACTACTAAATGGGACAAAAAGTTGAGTTCACGCTCCATTTGGTGAGGGCGGAGTATCGTCACAGCGGCGCGGCGCTTGTTGTTCTAAGTGATGGAGTTCATCCCGAGCCGCGACCAACAAAACTCGTTAAAGAGAAAATTCCTGCGGTAACGCTCCCAAACGTGATTTATTGGTGACGGTGAACTAATTAACTAAATACACATTTATCACAGAATTGCTTGAATAATATAAATACCCCATTGTAGACAAAGGCCTCCTTTCGCGTAAAGAAGGAAAATTGTTGACACTTCTCGCTGCTTCGTCAAGGCGCTGTCGAATTAACCATGATTTTCTCGCTAACAGTACCTAACAACGGCAAAGCGACCGCTATGTTTAATCTCTTTGATTCAAAACTTTTGAAATAAAAATATTTAATTAAAAAAGTCGTATTATCACTTCACTGATTATTACCTCAATTATTCTAGGGGAACGTCGTTCACCCGGGGTGAATACTCACTGCGCATGCAATTGCCGCGAGCAATCTCGCTTAGTGTGACAAACTAGTCGGAGCAATTAAGTTTAATTTGCCTTTTTCCTTTCTAAAATAAACGGCGTTTAAAAGCAACCTAAGCTAACAGTAGTTTTCCAGCTTACAGTTCATCCATGTGGAAGACTTTAAGCATTGCTTTATGCTTGAAAGATTAAATAGTATTTAAATATTTAGTAGAGAAGTAACGCGTACAAAGTGGATTGCTCGCCGTGGTGATTGCGGAAAGCCGACAACTCGGCTACAGTTTACTTTGAGTCTCGCCGCTCACAACACTATTACACAAAGTTAGCTTACTTTAGCCGAGCAAACTAAATCTGACCGCACTTCTACACTGGATATAAAAATACTAATTTACTTGTATAACTGTTGTGGATGTTTCTGAAAGCTTGAAACTGGATTAAAACTTAATAGGAAGAAAATTTTCTTGGCCGTTTACAAGTTAATCAAATCTAAAACACTTATTTTTATTGGGTATTACTATACTTGTTTTTATATTACGTAACATAAATACTGCACAATTCTTACCTTCTTATGCTTACATGATCCCTATTACATAATTACCTAATGCAAAAGTATCATTGGTCTGTTACTTGTCTGCCGCAGTTTTATGCTAAAAACTAACTCATTTGAATGAAATTGGTATACCGATAGATAGAGCCCGAGAAAGTGCAACTTTTATCCAGGTGCTGGAAGTAGTCATTGGGACGCGGGTATAACCGAGGGAACAGCTAGTTCAACATAGTAATTACTCATTACATAATGAGCAATGAGGCCGATGTAGAAGAATAAGTTCGAAACTGCCTTACATTATTCCCAAGAGAGACAAGCAAGATAAATTGAATGATATATTGCGTGCTGTACCTACTCCTATTTATTGCGCTGTAAGACCTCAGTGTTTAACGTCATGAAACAATTTATTTTTATATATATACATCTAACGAAGGTATATATACACGAGCCTTATTTAAGTAGTAAATTGTCTGTGTTTCGGTTTGTCACACGACATATTTTTAACATGTGGACAGTTGGGTGTGTTAAGGCTCAGATTAATTCATATAATTTTTAAAACACAGTTTTTACAGGGTGTGATTCAAAATTGATGAGGGAAGTGTCGCGTGACAAGCAAAGGTGATTAGCAGCGACACAAAACGTTATGTAACATCACGCTTATGTATTTGTGTGTACAGTAGGCGTGTTTCCCACAGTTAGGCTGAAGTATTAATTTATGATATTGCGCAAACATGTATAGGTAGATGCTAGTTGCGATTAATAACATGACAACATACTGTACAATCCTCATTTGCATATGAAACGATTTAATTATGGAGTACAATATGCCACATAAACTACCCCGTGACATGACATTGTTACTCACTGACCATATACAGCAGAAGCTGTCTCATGTATCACTAACCGTTCGTTACATCGACGTAAAATAATGTTTGTGTAGCAGTTGCAACGAAAAATGGCGAAGTGCCAATCTTGGATGCTCCCGTTGCAAGTCATTTTCAAACGTTTTGTAAAATAAAATAGAATTCCCGCAAAAAGATAATGTTGGAAGCTCAGAGATTTAAAAAGTAATTTTACAGATGTGCACTGGCATTTATGTTTTGTATTGTTTGCCTTGGCTTTGTTCTGCAGTTCTTAACGACACTAAGGGTGCAACTTTTAATAAGAAATAGTTGCGACAGTGGAATGTTATTTCCATTCCATTGCTTCTCGATCAGAATTAATGAATTGGCGAGATTCATTTGTGTGTAGTAATTGCGAGCCGTCAACCGCGCTGAGCACCTGCGCTCAAACAATTACTAACAAGATAACAATGATAGTTATTTAATAGTGCGAGGAGCCGCCCGGCAACAGGTTACCCGTGATTGATTGATCACTATCGTGCGAATAATGCAGGGTTCATTAATCACGCGCGCGCGCCGGACACGGCGACAGGCCCGCCGAGTCACCGACACCAGCCGCGACAAGGTCACATCAACACCTGACTGACGGTCAGGACATCCAGAATAATAAGCACTATCTACAACTTTCTGAATTTTTCATAAAAAAATTTTTTTTTCATTATCGTTGACTGTGCTTTTTAATTTCTGATAGATTACTTCGATAACTTAACAACAATCTTGCAGTATGTTTGAAACTGAATATCTGAAAAATAATCTGCAGCTAACTAATCCATAGCGCAACGAATGTGCACTACATTAGGCTGTCAATCCTGCACAAAAGTGAAATACTCTTTTTGCTTTGGAACTGGGGCATTTCAAGTAGTCCTTGGCTCGGAGCTGAGCCAAGCCGACGGCGACGTAGTAGACGCGAGAGGGGTGACGAGAGAGGGGGGAGTGCTAGCCCCGCAAGGAACTACTCGTGAACAATTCATATCCATCGCATCCACTGAAAAGGTTTTAATTGCGAAACATCTTAAGTTGTTTTGCTGCTTGCATTTCTTATTTAAGCTGCATAATTCTGTCAGACAAAGCTTGAATTTTGATATAAGTTAGAACATAATTAATAAGAATGAACGTTCAATTCACAGGGCAATTCATGTGGAAGAAACTTCGTCGCTACATTATGTTATACCTGAAGCTCGTAGACTTGCTAACAATGTAGCCGCGAATAATTTAACTTATCGCAATGGTTCATCATACTTTTATTCCGCACACCGCCATAAAGTTTCCCTCAACTTATAAATAATACGCTGCACCACATGTTACATTTGCATACACTCGCTGCAGACGTTGAATAAGAATGTTCTCCACTTTATCTGTATGATGACAAAAGACGTAAGCTGAGACGACGGAGCTAAATGCATGTTAAGTTGAGCTAAGCCAAGACGGTGTTTGCTGAGCGCACCATTAGGGCCAGCCATTAGTTAATGGACGCGGGTTAATGGTGGCAAAGGGCGGGCCCTCGTGTGCCGCCGCTTCTCTCGCCGACTGCCAGCCGAATATAATAAAACTAGACTTTCTACTGTCATATGCTGCGAATACCTACTTTAGTATTCCCAGGCTAATACTTAGCTTACAAGTGCTCTGACGTCATTGTTACCTATTAATAAAACATGGTTCGTCAAATAAGATAAAGGCAGATTAAAATATCTGCTATTTACTTTTAACTTGGCGATAAACCTTTTACATTAATTTGATTATATAGGTACTGTAATGATTCAAAGCTCGACGTCTCTAGCTTTAGCTTTTTCTTTAAGCTCTGAACAATTTTCCAGTTTACTGGAAAATGAGAAAAACAAAATGTTGAAAAGCTGAAGCACCACAACGACCTATTGTTAATCTAAGGTTTCGAGCTTTATCTTTCACCAGCGAGTCGTAAATAAGTAGCTAAGTGCAACTTGGTATAAATATCAGTAGAGTATATAAGTATAGTACCTATTGTAGAACTAACAAATACATGAAAACCTGTTACTGGTACATAGATACAGTTCAATCAATATTGAACTTTGAATAACAGCCACATTTACATTTTGTTTAGAATTATAATGAAGTTGGGCACAAACTCGTATTTAAATTATAACCTTTCAAACAGAAGATTTACCTGATCCATATTTCAATACAATCTAAAATGTACGTAACGGTTTTGAGACAATTATAAAATATGTCAAATACATACTTAAAAACTTGCATGCAAGTCCCATACTTCGGTAAAATACCTAGAGTACAGTAAAACTATGATGTAAGCAAGGGGTACTTCCAATTCAAAAATCGCTCAGTTTTACATTAGGTTCACATTAGAACACGCGTGCTTGCCCACCGGCGTCCCATGTACGTTAATCTTATTCAAACAAACAAAATCCTATGTAATTATATTCAAAGTAGGGACGAGTAACATTCTGTGTACGAATGGAAACTATTTAAATGAAGTCCGCACTTATCCCCGTCTGGAGCGATGTGAAATGCCAACAAACAGAACGTCTGTGACTAGATTTTACAAAATATACAGCCCGTGAAAACCCTGCGGTTAGGTGCTAGTTTCAATCTATACCTTTGTGCTATTTTTACTTTTTGCAAGTTAGAAAAGTCAATTCCAAAAACTGGTTACCGTTTTAGTCGAATGAATTCCTTTTGCGTGTAGCATTTGAGTACGTTCGCGTATTTTACAAAAAACTATCTTTTAGATATGTCGCAGCCAACTAGTTGAATTAGCCAGCCAATTGGACGCCTAGGTGGTTAATAAAACGTCGACATCCAATTGAATAGCGGAAAATCAACTAGGCAAGTGACTGAAGACAACGTTTAACTAGATGGCCAAACGTCATTTAGCCATTAGGTATTGACTGGCCAATTCAACCAGTTGGCTGCGACATGTAGGTAAGTATATTGTATATGTCGCAGTCGAATATTAAAATATTAAAAGCAGGGCCGTTATGTTTTACGGAGTTATTAGTCGTAAATTGTAGATTGTGAACTTGTAGTTTTTTGCAGCAGGCATGATTTCTATCACGGCTACGGCGCTGCGGGGTTCCGGCGGTCCCACGCGAGTTTATCGTCGCAGATAGGTTTAACGCTCACCACCTGCTCCTCAACTCGCGGCCCGCCTCGCCCCTCCGCGCCTACGCGATTTTGAATTACACTCTAGGGGTAGGGCAGACAAGACTGCGTGAAGTCGGATTTACCGCAATTCGTTTCTGCCATTAAACCTAACTTTCAGCAATTTTTTAGGACGGCTGGCTGTAATGTAATACGGCGGATTATACGATCGGACTGCGACATATACTTGGCGGGATTGAATTTAGTCATTTTAAAAGGGCTGATTTTCAATACGCCATGTTGTTAAACGTTGAATGATTCCAGTTCAATCAACTATCGGCCTAGGCGTACAGTTGGATGTCGACCTTTTATTAACCGCCTAGGCGTCATTGGCCGTAATTCAATAGTTGGCTGCGACAGATATATATATCTGATCTTAACTTGCCGGAATAAACAATTGTTTTGAAGGAAAACCTTACTAAAGCACCCGATTACATAATTAAAGATTTTTTGGGAATAAAAAATCATACAAATTCGGGTTTAAAAAATAATAAATAATATAATAATAAATCTTTTATTCTCAGCTTACTTTGGCCATAGATAAATCCCCTTAAGGCTAACATCATATCGTTATAATAAGATTATGTTAGTATATAAACTTATAACTATGTTAGTATACTTCCTAGGGACTGTATTTGTGGCGGTCGTGTGGTAACTTGTCGGGAAGGTCGGAACACACCCTTGCGGCCAGAAGCCTCCGCAAGACGATGTGCAGAAAACATGTTTGGTACTCGCATACAACGAATTGAAGTAAACGTTTGCGGCGCGATTCCAGCTGCTGCACTCTCAGCTGTACCTCTTGGTCTTCTGACCACTACTCACGATGTCCTCACCTTAGTGTATAGTGAAGGCGGGAAATGTATGGAGTGTTCGCTGGGCGGCAGCAATGGGATGCTAGCTTGATGGGAGCTGTGCGCAGCGGTCTTGGATGTTCTTTGCGGGCTTCCTCCTTTGCACCGTCACGAATCCATTTCATCAGCCTTGGTTTCCTTCTCGGAACGGCTTCTTTTTAGAGCACTGGGAGTGCTTGTTGTTAACACTTTTTGTTAACGCTGCACAATTGTCAGCTGTAGTGTGTTTATCAGCGTGTAAAAAAGGTTTATCAAGGCGATATAATATATATCAGTCAGTGTACGTGCTAACTGCGAGGCGTCGCTATAAATCGGTCGTCACTCGTCGTTGATGAAAATCGCTCAGACAGAAGTGCGGTCGCTTATGTCGGTCTTAATTAAAGCAT
>NWSH02000560.1:8404109-8437247 GCA_002382865.2 Heliothis virescens
AGCCAGCCAATTGGACGCCTAGGTGGTTAATAAAACGTCGACATCCAATTGAATAGCGGAAAATCAACTAGGCAAGTGACTGAAGACAACGTTTAACTAGATGGCCAAACGTCATTTAGCCATTAGGTATTGACTGGCCAATTCAACCAGTTGGCTGCGACATGTAGGTAAGTATATTGTATATGTCGCAGTCGAATATTAAAATATTAAAAGCAGGGCCGTTATGTTTTACGGAGTTATTAGTCGTAAATTGTAGATTGTGAACTTGTAGTTTTTTGCAGCAGGCATGATTTCTATCACGGCTACGGCGCTGCGGGGTTCCGGCGGTCCCACGCGAGTTTATCGTCGCAGATAGGTTTAACGCTCACCACCTGCTCCTCAACTCGCGGCCCGCCTCGCCCCTCCGCGCCTACGCGATTTTGAATTACACTCTAGGGGTAGGGCAGACAAGACTGCGTGAAGTCGGATTTACCGCAATTCGTTTCTGCCATTAAACCTAACTTTCAGCAATTTTTTAGGACGGCTGGCTGTAATGTAATACGGCGGATTATACGATCGGACTGCGACATATACTTGGCGGGATTGAATTTAGTCATTTTAAAAGGGCTGATTTTCAATACGCCATGTTGTTAAACGTTGAATGATTCCAGTTCAATCAACTATCGGCCTAGGCGTACAGTTGGATGTCGACCTTTTATTAACCGCCTAGGCGTCCAATTGGCTCGCTAATTCAACTAGTTGGCTGCGACAGATATACATATCTAGATCTTAACTTGCCGGAATAAACAATTGTTTTGAAGGAAAACCTTAACTAAAGACACCGATTACAATAAATTAAAGATTTTTTGGGAATAAAAAAAATCATACAAATTCGGGTTTAAAAAATAATAAATAATAATAATAATAAATCTTTATTCTCAGGCTACTTTGGCCCATAGATAAATACCTTAAGGACTAACATACATATCGTTATAATACAGATTATGTTAGTATATAAACTTATAACTATGTTAGTATCACTTCCTAGGGCACTGTATTTGTGCGGTCGTGTGGTACTTGTCCGCGGAAGCGTCGGAACACCACCCCTTGCGGCCAGAAGTCCTCCGCCAAGACGATGTGCAGAAAACATGTTGGTACTCGCACTACAAACGAATTGAAGTAAACGTTGCGGCGCGATTCCAGCTGCTGCACTCTCAGCCTGTACTTGGTCTTCTGGCACACGTACTCCACGATGTCCTCCACCTTAGTAGTATAGTGAAGGCGGGAAATGTATACGGGAGTGTTCGGCTGGGCGGCACGAATCGGGATGCTAGCCTTGATGGGAGCTGTGCCGCAGCGGTTCTTGGATGTTCTTTGACGGCGCTTCCTCCTTTGCACCGTCACGAATCCATCTTCATCAGCCCTTGGCTCTTCCTTCTCGGGAACGGGCTTCTTTTTGAGAGCACTGGGAGTGCTTGTTGTTANCTGTACCTACTTGGTCTTCTGACACACGTACTCCACGATGTCCTCCACCTTAGTAGTATAGTGAAGGCGGGAAATGTATACGGGAGTGTTCGGCTGGGCGGCACGAATCGGGATGCTAGCCTTGATGGGAGCTGTGCCGCAGCGGTTCTTGGATGTTCTTTGACGGCGCTTCCTCCTTTGCACCGTCACGAATCCATCTTCATCAGCCCTTGGCTCTTCCTTCTCGGGAACGGGCTTCTTTTTGAGAGCACTGGGAGTGCTTGTTGTTACACACTTTTTTGTTGACGCTGCACAACTTGTCAGCTGTACGGTGTGTTTATCAGCGGTGTAAAAAGGTTTATCACAGGCGATATAATATATATCAGTCAGTGTACACGTGCTAACTGCGAGGCGTCGCTATAAATCGGTCGTCACTCGTCGTTCGATGAAAATCGCTCACCGACAGAAGTGCGGTCGCTTATGTTCGGTCTTAATTAAAAGCTGCGCTGATTGCAACTGTCCCTATCACTTCGATCGGTCAGCTTAGGTACTACTATGAGTAATTTCTTAGTAACCTTAAAGAAAAATAACAGCAATCAGTACATCCGATACGTATGATCGTTATGAATCGATGTTTTCTATTGAAGGGAGTCCCAGCAGATTGTAGATGTGTTACAGATTTATTGCGACAAAAATCGTAATACTTACCTATATCTTAGTTTTATTTTATGTGTGAATTTTAAAGATTAACTTGTATTAAGACGACATCACGCTTATTTGTAATCTAACATCTCTTAACTATCATCATCAATGCCTTACCAGACAAAGACAAGACTGTGTGTGTAAATAAGAATTAGTCTTAGTTTAAAAAAATATTGTTTGATAATATTACTTATAAGGTGACGATACATTTTTGGGAGAAGACTGTCCGACGAGCTGGATTAATAAAGAATTTGAAAGTCTGCTGAATGCTTTACCCGCGGCGAAATAATGTCAAACATTTAATTAATATTTTTAACTAATCTAAAAATCCAATAGTCGCCCGTCGCCCACTATATCGAACAAGTATAAAATATTTGGAGCTTGATGAAGTTTTCATAATTAACAAACGATTTTAAAATATAAGCGAATTATTAAAGTTGACGCTAGTATAAAACGAACTAAGTTGACGTCGAATAAACGTCAAATCACTCCATAAAATATAGCCTAATAAGTGCGTAAGTTTTGCAAATTCTCTGCCAAAATACTTCGCGGAATTTTAAAGTTAATTAATAAGTAAATAAGTATAGTGAGCCGTTAAAGTTTGACTTTCTAATCCATTACCCCATTCCTACTCCCTTTCAATCACTCTGGTTCAATATGAATGAATGAATGAATGAATGAACAATTTCATCAAGCAAAAGGGTGGTCAATTCCGCCGCCTTCGACAAATATCACCTAAAATATGATAAAACTACCTAAGTATCTACTATTATTATCATACATTCACTCCGTGTTATAGTTATATGAGTCTACAAAAAGACAGCAGTTAAAATATGACATATACGAGTTGCATTGTTCGCACTAAGTACTTAACTATTTAATTTTAATAATGAATCAATGATAGTAACTATGGGTTCAAATAATATTTTTTTGTGTACAAAAAGTATTGTACTAGGTACTATGGTCTTGAGAAAGAAGTCTTGGTCTAGAATTTGACACCAATATTTCTCACAAAAACTCGAATGAAATATCATGCAAGTATTTCGCCAGTTGAGTGTTTATCACCACAATTCTCACATTTAATTATTTATTTAATCTCTTATAGTGAAGCAAATAAATATTTCCTGAAAAGCCTAGTAATGAATTCTGATCATGTTTGGTGCAAAAATGTTGGTTATTTGTGCGGTCTGGCCACGTTTCCACTATGGTGGGGATGTATGAAGCAAAAATTCACCATGATGTCATTCGATTCGTCCTGTAACCCGCAAGGGATGAGGTGTGAAGATATTTTCCAGCATAAGGATTTTTACATATAAGGCCCAAAATTCTCGATGAAGCAAGCAAGTTACTAAGTGCCTTAACAGTTCAATGACATGTTAAGTTTCAACGCACTTTGTATAAAAGGCGCGGCTTATGATCTTTTTAATGCTATGATTAAAGTTTTTGACATTAAGTCCGCCTTTGTGCAAATTCTTTTCTTGTACATAAAGCATTCAAATAGAATTTTTAAAATCAAATTCGTAAATTAAATCTGGGATTATTGCATTGTGCGAAAATTTATTTTCTTTTATGTAACGGGGTTTCAGTATTAAATTTTTGTACAAATTAAGTTGCAGTTATTCACTTCGTCGTGTAAAATTCATATAACTGGATGTGTAGTTACAAAAGCTCAAATTTCGAACTGGAATTACGATGAAAATTATTTCAGTAATTTGGCGCCTATCACAAATTCAAAACTTCAAAACCATATCCGCGCTGACATTGACCCTGACTAACACAGAGCTATAGAGATCATATTACAAATGGTCGCAATTAAGCTATCAGTCGCGATAAACAATTTATCGCGATACCTGTGTCTGGCCAAATAACGTGACACCAATTTGCAATTATAATTCGTTCAATTTCGTACCTAAAATTCATCAATTATATAAGAGGAAATCTAGACGAATAAATCAAGCGCAATAACAAAGAACAGCCGTTGGGGTCCCGCTTGAATATACTGCAAGGGAATGAAATATATAAATGGTGTGTAATTTAGCCTAAGCAAACTTAAATGACTCAAACATTTAACCATGGCGCAGTTGACTTTTTTCAGGCTTGCTCCAACAGTTAAAAATCCGCGCTGTATTTACGTATTTGCCTACCCTAAATCTCTAAGGCCAAGTACTATAACTACGCAACTGAAGTTCAATTAATAGTTATACTAGTTTTATCTACCAAAATGTGGATTCACTTTCTGCAATATCCTTTTTCTATGCACCAAGTTTCTTCTAAATCAGGCCGCTTAACATTTTAAGTCGCCTTTTAAAACACGTGCGACTTCGGACAGAATGGCCTATTTGTTTCCAAGCGCACTCAAAACCTGAGTATATATAGGTCATTGTTCCAGTTTGTAACACGTCTGCACGTAGTTCTTTACTTAAAAACGACCAGATCTCGGGTGCTAAAGACGACGTGCTAAAAACTGCGGAGCCGTTCAGATCAGCTATAAAATGGGAGGGTTCCACCAATAAATTTCTAGATAGCACCTTTATTTCTACGAGTAACGTCCGCTACAGCTTTCATGGGAGCGTCTATTCTTAAGGCCCGTTTACATATTGCGATTTAATTGCCCGTTGGTTGCCATTTGATTGCAGCAAGATGCTACTTGCACTGTGTAAACGTAATGGTGCAAAAGGTACATCGCCTGCCAAATATTCCTGCAATAAAATGGCAAGCAACGGGCAATTAAATCGCAATGTGTAAATGGGCCTTTACTGACTACGTATTCTTTACCTCAAAGATTGAACAACAGACAAATCGTAGAGTGAATAATAAAGGTTTGTTTCCCGCAGAGGTTTGCAGATCAATGGCATGTCAATCTTCATGAAGACTGTCACTGCTAAGCGGTTTTGTGTCAGTAATATATTATATCGTCTCAATTTGGACTAGGAAACAGTTTATTGTTACAATATGACGTGAAAAGCATACGTTATATTATTATCTTGTACCAGTTTAATTCATTTCTACCACTGTTGTGGTGGGGTTGAAATTTTGAAAATCTATAGCGGAAGTTTGACGGATTGTGGTAGCTTCATGTGTTGTCATATGTACTCTGTTTTCTTATGTTTTTTATTGTTTTTATTCTACCAGTAGTGTTAATATTTTTTTTCTGAATTTGTTTTCTTTTCCTTACTGTATCATAATTCGGCGAAGACACTGGTCCGTATAATACAGTTAAAACTAGTTTAGGGGTCAGGGGATTCATATACTTGTGTAAACATTTTTATGTCAATAAAGCATTTATTATTATTTATTAGTAAACTTAATCACTGTTTACGTAATCGAAGAGTTTTAATTTAAGTAATTGTCATCATCATTCGATTTTTAGTAAAATTTTAACCGTGATGAACTTTGACAAACTACCTATTTAAATGATTTTTGCATGAATTAGGTATACATAGCAAAATACGATAGCTATATGAGCAATACATAGGCTAGACGACGCGGTAGTCTGTATTGTTTCTGTAATTAGAATAACGTGAGCAATGAAGTCATTAGTTGCAGTGTTAATTGTAGCTGCCTGTATTTCTACATAGTTAATGTCGGCCCCTTTAATTTAATTGGTTGAAGACTAATTAATTATGAGCCGGTTATAGAACTTACTTGGAAATTACGATTTAAAAACGCCTTAAGTATTTTAAAATATTCAATGCTGTTCTAACAATATCAAAACAAATCAAATAATCGCAATTCCAGATATCCAGGAAAATTTAAGTTGTCATAAAATTCACAACAGAAAATATAGGCAAAGGTATGGCCGAAAAATCGATAGTTGATACTAAAAGACAAATAGACGGGATGGGCGAAAAACAAAGAGGCCGCGGCCTGGGTACATTCGACCAACTCGCCACCATTTGAGTACAAAGCCCTATACATACGTATACGTAAAGCCCAGATGTATCTTAACCCTCGGATTAGTTGAATAAACGAATGGTTAATAGAATTTCAAAGTAAAATGAAAGTTAAACAATGGGGTGAAAATCAATTTCGTTGGGAACAAGAATTTATATCTGCTAAGATTTCCAATAGGTAATTTATTAGAAGCCCGAGGAAATATTGTAGGTATAGTAACGTATTTCTTTATACTCTTTAAAACATTTTACCGCAAAATAAATACTACCGATATAATGTTGAAATCGAATCATTTGAAAAGGAACAAACTACTTATTGTGTGATAAATCACAGTAGTAGGCAGAAATTGTATTTTTATATTTTAGTTACTCTAACCTTCCTAAAATATTATCAATCTTTCTAGCCATGAAGTCTATAAAAGGTACAGACGACAGCACATCAAGTTACCACAATCTGTCAAATTTCTGCAATAGATTTTCAACCTTATCGCAATGGCGGTAGGTTAATGTTTGATTGTCCATCAACACTTCATCCTTCGACCTCTATAGCCGTCTCCCTAAATTAAAGATTCCTGTACCAATTAACTTTCCTTCCCTTTTAACATATTCCTCCCCAGAACTACTCCAAACCCTCATGATCTTCATCCTTCGCAATAATATTAAATTGTAGACTGTGGTATTTTTTATGTTTTTGTTTTTATGTACTAATCTTATATATATTTATGTATATTTTTGTTTGTTTCAGTGTCGTCCTACTAACCCAACAAGCTCTACAAATAGTTCAAATCACTTTTAATTCTTTTTCTCTCTCTTTTGTATATATCTTCACTACTTGCTTCTCATTTCACTCGTCAGTGGCAGAATCGTTGACATCGGCATCGACGATAGATTGCCATAAACAAAAAATAGAATAGAATAGAATGTTTGATTGGTAAAATTTGACAGATTCGTATATGTTGACCTGCTGTTGTCTGTACGTAACCGAAACAGAAAATGCAGCACGTGTCGACGTAAAGTTGGCTCCACAGTACAGAGAGACGGCTCCAAACCGCATTCCGACCGACGCACACACAACAATGACGTGCCATAAAACTGGCAACGCGTCATCCAAAACTGAATTTTAAACCGAGTTAGCAACCCTACCCTCGTTGATTTATACCGACGCAACCTACCCTGACGTGGGTTATTAAATAACAAACGTGTTCCCTAAACTGTACCAACATTATGTAAATTGACGTCACGTCATGTGTAATTCAGTTACATATTTACGTAGGTATAGGATAAATACCTTTATCAGATTTAGTGGTAAGGTTTCGTGGTAGAAACCGCAAGATGATTGGGATCGGAACGGAACCCCCAAATTGGCTCCGTATCTATTAGATTATCACGATGTGTGTTATTGCGGAGTTCCGGAATGCGAGCCTTTGTCCGGCTGAAATAGTAGGTAAACACAAACATTTTCGTTACCAATTTCGCTACCTATACTTTAGTACAGAAATACATTTTCAAACATAAAGCAGTTAATATTAGATGATAAGCCACCAACCTACCTATTAGGTAATAAAAAAATTGTTATGAATACCTAGAATGTCAAGTTGAAAAAAAGCCAATCGCTATTGTTGGATTATCGTCATTTGAGACGGTATTCAGGGATTCGGAGATACGTTACGAATATGACACTCGAGACGGGCTAAGATGCGCATGGCGCGTACAAAGAGCTCAGTGAAAAATATAAATATTTCATGTACAATACACTAATACTATACCATAAGTATTGAAAAAAATATAGAACTCTTCCCGTATTAAAATTGCAACAGATTTTAATTTTCCACCTTGAAACGCGACCTTCTTACAAATAAGACTGAGTTCACAAAAGCTTCTGTGAATATCTCTTGTTGAACACAAGAACTTACATATTTATAAATATGCTAATGATCTTTAATATCAAGTAATACTTGTACAACAGGGTTTTCATGTCACGTCGTACAATGAACATAGTTTATTTATTCATTATATTTACAGCGCTTTCACACTAACGGATTTTTTTGCTCGGAAAAACGAGGCGTATAGCGCTTGTTCGTGCGATAGCCAGCGCTTATCCGTGCAACAGCAAACAATTGACTGCTACCGGTACTAGGGTCCCTGGCTCATGGTGTATTTTAAACGAGCGAAACGTTAATGAAGGTGCGTCTTACTCGCGTAAAACGCGATACAAGCCCGCGTGTAGTAATGCGCGTTCGGCAATTTTAACGTCTTTATCGCTACATCAGCGCGTATACGCGCAATGACCGTGTATTCGTGTAAGGAGTCTCAAATGACGTTTAAAAAAATTGCCGCTCTAAAAGTGGTGCGCGTAGGTATACGTCGGTTTTGATACGCATAACAAAAATCCACTAGAGTGAAAGCCCTGTTAGTAGTACTTTCCATTTATTTGCTGTCAATGTCAAGTGTACGATAACAAGATTACAATAAAATGAGTATTTAATTAGACAGTTTCCTGACTCTTTCACATGATGCGGCCGAGGATTTGGCAAAGGCTTTATGGGATTATAGCCCATCACAAATTGCTGTTTTCCATGTGTTTTCCTTCTGATAAGAACTTCCGTAGTTTGTTTTCGGAAATATTCTTATGTGGTAGCTAGAGAAAGCAATATATTGTTGCAACGAATATATATGTTACGGTAAATGTAAGCAATCAGTACAGTACAGTGTAGTTACTTATACAACGTACAGTTGTATAAGTAACTACACAGAAATTTTGTACATACCTACCTACCTCCCTAATAATGCACAAAACATTTCAATATCTCGCTTCATCTCTTACATGCAACTCATCAATTTAAATAACTGAAACTTTTCGTCTGTCATACAATATTGAAAATAGTTCACTTTATTCAAAGACATATCATGTGTCTATTTGAGATGTTATCTGCAAGTTCACAAAGGACATTTGAGTAAGAAATTGCCGAATAGATACTTACTTGTCTGATTTTAGATAATATATACATATATATACCTATATTTCTAGGAACATACAATGATAATTATTAATTGTATTCCAGTATAAATATGTTATAATAATGAAGGTAGGTAACACCTAGGTAATATCCCTTTCGAAGATAGGTGACTTTTAATTGAAATAGTCCTACTATGTTTGGTTTAATACATTTACAGTAAAAAAGATAGGCTAGAAAGTTGTTTAAAAAAATGAGTACCATAAGAAACTGGTGTCCTGTATATGTCTAATATGTACAGTTCCCAAAAGAAAACGGTTGATACCATACGGAATTATATGGAGTAAAGACAAAATAATAAACCCATAACACAGAGTAACACAAATCCCCATTTAGGGTCACGACATAATAACGTGAGATTTGTGAACGGAATTACACAATAAGAGTAAATAGGCTGGCTAAATAGACTAACCTTTTTCTGTGGTTCAATATTTATTTTTAGTAAGTGACCCTTGTGTTTGCCCTCCTGCTGTTACGATTGAGCGCCGATCTGATTGATCGACGCGAATCCTGCATTATGACTTAATATATTTTATTTTAGGCCATTTCGTCTTAGTGTGTGTTGTTATTCTGTTACACACAACTGCGTACCTAAGCTTATAATCTTACAAGTTTATTCCTTATATATATATTTATTTTAGTTTAAGTTATCACTTATGTTCACGAATGTTGGTTCACCTGTCATTGGCAACTGTATAAGCCATTTACCTGTAACTGCCTACTGTAATTGTAATTTACATGCAGAAGCTGTTGGTGTATCTTTATTAAATAAATAAATAAATAAAATAAATTCCTTACTGTGGGATAGAAATGGTCATTCCTTTAACCAGAGGACATTACTAATAGAGCATGTACATATGCAAACTACAAACCGGATAGTTTTACTACATACATTGTAAATGGTTACAACTTACAATAAAATTTTAGTAGTTGCTTGTAATATTTGAATGCATTATTGACGTAGTATATATTATTGTGTTGTTAAGTATTTTTCTAAGAATAGAATATGCTCTGTAAAAATATGAATTTCCAAATACCAGGTGGTTACTGCCATAAATAGAGCACTTGTGAAAAGAACTAAAAGAAATCGAAATTATAAAATTCTTTCACAGCGGACTCTACAAAATATACTCGGAACACACCAATAAGACGAAAATAAATCGAAATTCCTTTGAAATACTAGTCGTTCAGAAATATTAGAAGCCTTTGAGTCAAGATCTGATCGCAGTGAACTTCGCCAGCTGGAGCCTCAAATACACATTGAAATTGGTATTATGCTGTCAATGAACAAAAGTACCAGCGCTTAATGGAAATAAAAGCTTTGATATTTGTTGTTTATCAACGAATTTATCTGCGTACTACAGGTACCGCATGTTTTTATCAATTTATTACTGATACGCTAAGATAACCGCTCTAATCTTGATTTATTGCACATTGATCTCACAATTTATTACGCCATCAGCCAGGGATTATAATGCAAAGTCAGCTCATAAATTATACTAGAAAGAAATTTGACTGTTCAACTACGTGTTCGGTGGATGACTTCATAGTTTGCGACTGAACGTCGAAGTTCATGAATACAGATTGACTGACACAAATCGTGGACGCGACTAAGTGAATAACCCAAAACTAAGTCCCAGCTAGTAATTACAGCGAGCGGAGCGAGGACGCCTCAGCTTACTTAGAATTACAAATCTTCTGATTAAGCTGCGCCTTGTTACGCCACACATTGAAACTCATTGTAACAGACAATGGACAATTTGACACGCACGGGCTCAACTCCTTCGAGTGCTTAAAGTTCCAAAACTGCCATTTTGTGAGGCAAGCACTAACGTCTAGTTAGACGTAATTAATAGTCATGGAAACATCAATTCAGCACAAGCCGGCTTTATAGGTGCTATAACCTTAGCGTATACGGACCGAACGCAATTACCGAATACGGAGATAGGGTGTTTATGTGTAAGCACTTACCTACACATTTGGTAGGTATTGTTTGCTCGTAAACGTTACAAACCTTATTGATAGCTACATTAATCTTGCAAATTGAAAATGAACTCAAAAGCGAATGTGTTTTTGATGTTAGAAGTAACAAAATGGAAGCTTTTAAAGTTAGCATTAGATTTTGGTATGAAATAGTTCGTCAACGAGCGTCCACATATGGTACAGAATCAATACAATGAAGGCTTGCGATCTGAAGGCAGGTCGTTATTACCGCAAGGTGCACAATATTGTTCCGCCGCTGACAATGCGGCGCTCTCAATTGTTGTGTGTACACTACACAAACCACATCCATTTGGCATTTGTGTATTCCGTATGTTCTAATGGAACCGTATTGTTATGCAGTCAACGCAAATACATACATTTTCCTGTCAACTCGGAAATGAAAGAGTACTTTTGGACACATTATGGCGCGGTCATTTTCCTCTCCATTTTCGACTCCTGATTTGTAGGCTATTTTTTGCCCTCATTTATTTCCTGGGACCAAATCGTACTTATTGTTAAAGAACATTTAAGATCACACATAAGTTACTAAAATTCTCATTCGGATGTGTCCTCCGGGTGAAAATATAATGGACCTAAATAAAGAAGATACGTATTGTGTCTTCAAATGCAGTACCATTCTTAAATAAAATAAACAATACAATAAATTAATTTGATCGTAATACACCTATCAAAACACATTGCCTTACGANGTAACTGCCTACTGTAATTGTAATTTACATGCAGAAGCTGTTGGTGTATCTTTATTAAATAAATAAATAAATAAAATAAATTCCTTACTGTGGGATAGAAATGGTCATTCCTTTAACCAGAGGACATTACTAATAGAGCATGTACATATGCAAACTACAAACCGGATAGTTTTACTACATACATTGTAAATGGTTACAACTTACAATAAAATTTTAGTAGTTGCTTGTAATATTTGAATGCATTATTGACGTAGTATATATTATTGTGTTGTTAAGTATTTTTCTAAGAATAGAATATGCTCTGTAAAAATATGAATTTCCAAATACCAGGTGGTTACTGCCATAAATAGAGCACTTGTGAAAAGAACTAAAAGAAATCGAAATTATAAAATTCTTTCACAGCGGACTCTACAAAATATACTCGGAACACACCAATAAGACGAAAATAAATCGAAATTCCTTTGAAATACTAGTCGTTCAGAAATATTAGAAGCCTTTGAGTCAAGATCTGATCGCAGTGAACTTCGCCAGCTGGAGCCTCAAATACACATTGAAATTGGTATTATGCTGTCAATGAACAAAAGTACCAGCGCTTAATGGAAATAAAAGCTTTGATATTTGTTGTTTATCAACGAATTTATCTGCGTACTACAGGTACCGCATGTTTTTATCAATTTATTACTGATACGCTAAGATAACCGCTCTAATCTTGATTTATTGCACATTGATCTCACAATTTATTACGCCATCAGCCAGGGATTATAATGCAAAGTCAGCTCATAAATTATACTAGAAAGAAATTTGACTGTTCAACTACGTGTTCGGTGGATGACTTCATAGTTTGCGACTGAACGTCGAAGTTCATGAATACAGATTGACTGACACAAATCGTGGACGCGACTAAGTGAATAACCCAAAACTAAGTCCCAGCTAGTAATTACAGCGAGCGGAGCGAGGACGCCTCAGCTTACTTAGAATTACAAATCTTCTGATTAAGCTGCGCCTTGTTACGCCACACATTGAAACTCATTGTAACAGACAATGGACAATTTGACACGCACGGGCTCAACTCCTTCGAGTGCTTAAAGTTCCAAAACTGCCATTTTGTGAGGCAAGCACTAACGTCTAGTTAGACGTAATTAATAGTCATGGAAACATCAATTCAGCACAAGCCGGCTTTATAGGTGCTATAACCTTAGCGTATACGGACCGAACGCAATTACCGAATACGGAGATAGGGTGTTTATGTGTAAGCACTTACCTACACATTTGGTAGGTATTGTTTGCTCGTAAACGTTACAAACCTTATTGATAGCTACATTAATCTTGCAAATTGAAAATGAACTCAAAAGCGAATGTGTTTTTGATGTTAGAAGTAACAAAATGGAAGCTTTTAAAGTTAGCATTAGATTTTGGTATGAAATAGTTCGTCAACGAGCGTCCACATATGGTACAGAATCAATACAATGAAGGCTTGCGATCTGAAGGCAGGTCGTTATTACCGCAAGGTGCACAATATTGTTCCGCCGCTGACAATGCGGCGCTCTCAATTGTTGTGTGTACACTACACAAACCACATCCATTTGGCATTTGTGTATTCCGTATGTTCTAATGGAACCGTATTGTTATGCAGTCAACGCAAATACATACATTTTCCTGTCAACTCGGAAATGAAAGAGTACTTTTGGACACATTATGGCGCGGTCATTTTCCTCTCCATTTTCGACTCCTGATTTGTAGGCTATTTTTTGCCCTCATTTATTTCCTGGGACCAAATCGTACTTATTGTTAAAGAACATTTAAGATCACACATAAGTTACTAAAATTCTCATTCGGATGTGTCCTCCGGGTGAAAATATAATGGACCTAAATAAAGAAGATACGTATTGTGTCTTCAAATGCAGTACCATTCTTAAATAAAATAAACAATACAATAAATTAATTTGATCGTAATACACCTATCAAAACACATTGCCTTACGATACAGAATATGGATAATAAAGTCAACGAGAGTTTTCCATCACAATAATGTTGACATTTAAATTATCGTTTCATCGCAAATCAATTTCTGAATAACGGGCCGCGAGCTCAGCAATAAATGTCTCCGCCGACGATCCGGGAAAATCAGCATGTTAAAAAGTCTAAACACTTTATCGGAAAACGCTGCGGCACAATGTGCATACGTATGACGACTCTAGATTTGTGATTGTACTTCGCGGCTGATATTCCATCCACGTCGGCAATCTCTTTTACGAGACAGAGTCACGGCGACGGAATCTTAATGACGCACCTATTCAATACGTAGTTGGTAAATATAGACGAACTACGGTTCTTACAAAGTACAGGTAAGAGTTTGCGATCAAACAAAAAAATAGCCTATGTTATTCCTCGGAGTCTATTCTATCTCTGTACCAAATTTCATCAAAATCGGCTCACTGGTTAACAGACAGACAGACTGAGTTACTTTCGTATTTATAATATTAAAACTAGGGATTGAAAATCTTCATTAGTAAATCTCATACTAAATACATTGTAACTAATATCATGTGAGAAGAGAAAGTTTCATCCTCTAACGAGCCCAGTTCAAGGACCCGATATCCGAATTAAAATGTCGAATGAAATCGATGCCGGATACACGGAGGCTTCAGTGATGCGTCTCATATATCCAGTCTTCGTTAGCCGGGTGATGGATGACGTTTGATATAGTTCGTGCATCATCATAACGTCTGTCACGAATCTAAATTGGCCAATCACTCAGTCTCAATCTCGTGATACATGTCGGTGTCGGCTGCTACCCTTACCTTTTATCATTTTTATCACGCCCCCATCTGCCCTTTCACTAATTTAGACGTTGATAAATTTTATAAATGTACTCCTCAGTTCATAGGATACGATTTACCTACGTATAACAGTCCATTTGTAAAACCCGTGATAATGAGATAGACGAGAACAGCGTTCATGTAACACAATGAAACAAACGTCAATTGAGTTGCGCCAATACAAATTAGGACGCTTTCTGTATTTAAATCAATTTATTTACTTCAAAACAATTGTACCAATGTTTAATTTCAAACCAAAAGCTACTAAACAAGTAACGACAATGCCTGAAAGCACTTTGAGATCACTCTTGTAGCAAGCTTGCAACTTTACGATCCCCATTCCATTAGGTACAGAGTTAAGATACAAAGTAGACTCAGACTTTATGAACTAGGCAGCTAAACCTTCTTAAAGCCGTTGCGGTTGCTATTTTAATCGTAAGCATTATTGTTACAAGACAGGATTTAATTTAAAACGGTAACGTTGCCACTTTGTGTCAGGCGCGTGAATAGAGCGAGTCGCGAATCTCCTGATTAACTAATATACGTCGCAGAACATAGGTACATTTGTGGGTATTCATGCGTGTACTCATACTGTCAACTGCTACTTCAGTTAGTTACTTATTAAAATTAGTAACTGTAATATAAAGTTATAATTGCAACATCAGAACGCAGTCGTAAACATTGGGGTGCTAAAAATAATAATTATATCAATATGAAAAATACAAAATAACATGATTTTTTTATTAATCTCGCATCTTTATACAGGTGTCTATAGATACAAGCATCGCTTTGCAAAAAAAGTAATTTAAATAAATATTCTACACAGGTCATTTTCTAAAGTAAAAGTTTGCTAAGAGTTCAATAAAATGGAGAAGAAAAGACTAATAAATTAAAATTTATTAGAGTAGAGACAAATATTGTACCAATTCAAAGGCTTGCTTTTATATTCTTTCTCTTAACTTTTTAAAATTGTATAGCCAGTAAAGAGCGATTTTAAAACGTAGGTACCTTTTTATTACGTTTTTTTCTTCCAAATATTTGAAAATGTTCACAAAAGAAAATTGAATTCGAAGTAGTATAATAGGTGTTTTACGTAGTGCTCCTTAAAAATCGATGTCAACGTTTTTATGATCACTGTAATTCCACCCAAGACATTAAAAAAAAACTTTATTTCAGCAATTACACCCGTAATACTTATACAAAACATAAAAATAAAATTGAAAAAAAGTATTCTTTTTTTTAAACACCTGTCAAACGTACAGTCAGTAAAATACTGTTATTATCAAATAGTACAGTCGACAGCAAGTCAGTGTACTCAATATTTGTCTAATTTTACTAAACTAACCTTCCACTATTGTGATAAGGTTGAAAATCGATCGCAGAAATTTGACAGATTTAATTGTGTATACTGACTTGCTGTCGACTGTACTATTTTATAAAAACAGTATTTTATAACATCTAGGACCTTTTTGAGAAAGGAAATCAACAAATGATTCCTCCTGCTCTGGGTGCAGCGGGAGAGAGTCTCATTTACTGATTAAGTAAAACCCATGTACGTTTCTTCTGGAGTACTTCCTAAGACCACATAAGTCAGATAAAGCACAAAGCACGGTAGTCGTTACCAACTTCGTACGCATTTATAAATAAACTTCTAAATATTGAGAGCCATAAATAAAATTTTAACGAATTTGGTATTTCATATTAACAAGCACAAAAAAACATTGATTACATTTCAATATTCGTTGAATTCAAATTCGGTAGCGAGTTTGTGCGCCGCTTGGACGAAACTCAATCATATCTGATATGCTCTTGAATAAGTTTTTTAGATAATATTTTAAATCAAGATTACCTACCTTAAATTTTGTCATTTTCCTTTATATGCACTCATGTTGTTATTGATGGTAGTGTGGTAATGATTTAATAAAAAAAAATATTTATACAATATTCGTTTAAAGTAGCATTTGTATTTTTAAAATTTGTGTAATTCTCACAATATTTGGATTTCAGATGAGTTTTAAATACCTAAGTAAAAATAATAAAGAAAGTAGAAAACTACGTAAACCTAACTACTTCGTTTATTATTTTAAATTAAAATACGTATCGTAGCAAGGCTTATATAGTAAGCCTCCAACAAATCACGTAGGTATACACCCTACCTTTAAATTATAATTAAAACTTTAATCACGTTAACCAAAGTTATAAGTAAAAAGCCTGCATTGAATCTGAACTCATTGCAACTTTAAAAAACTTATAATCGCTGCGCACATACAACCATTATTTTATCATTAAAACTTTAACATAATTAAATAGGTGCATTTTCTCTTGCTATATTAACCTTAAATTCCTTAAGAATAAAAAGTGAGGAGAGACGCTGACGCTCAAAAGTGAAATTACATTTTTATTTTGGTCTTAGAAGTAACAAAGGGAGGTCGCAAATGGCGCGTAACCGCCGTTAATTGCAGTTAATTGACGGGTGCAAATGAGCCGCCGCCGTCGGCACAATAGAGCGAGCCCGCCTGTCGCCGCTCCCATAACTTTTCTACGAGGCCTGACGCCTGACACCCTGCCGGCCGACGAGCCAGCTTCCTATTCAATTCCAACTAAATAAGTATACCTACAGATACATTTACCCAGCCGGTTGAAAAATCACGAAAAAAATTGTATTGACTAATATTTGCCTGAAAAACTTTTTCTTAAAGAAATTTAACCCAGATTAATGAAGAAAAAAATATACATCCTTTTTAAAAATATTTATAAATATGTTCCTATGACACTCATGTTTTGTTTACGACTGTACTTTATGAGTGCGCCGGCGAATAACCTCTATGGGAAAGTCGATATCGTATGAATAGCAAGGTCGCGGCCTCAAATTTACTCGTAAGTTTCTTTATCGACCTTCCCATATCAAGCAAGGTGAGGCTTTAAGCGGAAATAATAGCACCTCACACGCAACCCTCACATTTGGGGAGGTAGATCCATACCCTCTTGGAATCAGGAAGCGATGATGGAGTCCAGAAATCTTTTAACATTCAGCGTCCTCCGCACAATGTGCGGCACTCACGTTATATCGGCTAATGACCCCCACCCGATATTGTAATATAATCACTTAGGAATTAACGAACCGTTTTTTATTCTTAGTACACGTATTGTAAATAGCTGTGGAGGCTGTTAAAGCGCCCTCCCTGCCGCCCTCCCCATTTATCTCCCAAGCCCATTAATAAAGGCATGAGACATTAATATTTTTTGCTCGAATATTAATTACACGACTATCTATTAGCGCGTGTATTTTGCTTAGATATCTTTATTTCAGGTAGAGTTTGGTACCTACTCAAATTAAAATGATAAATGTGTTATTTTGGATGGTGACCTGTAGGTGTAAACTACCATGGAAAAAAACGCACTGGAGCAGTTTTTATTTTAAACACATATTTCAGTGACGCTTATTTAAAAAAATATGAGCAACACAGTAAGAAAACAAAACAATAAAACGGTAAAAAGTTTGCAAGCAAGTTTGTGTATCTTCTCTCAAGTTTTCAAAAATGATAAAAAATGCAGTTTTATGCATTTATTGGGTATTCCTTACTGGCCAGAAGTTGGAGCAATAAAAAGAAAAGTTTCACCGGTAACATGGTCTGAGCGACTTGGCAGCCTTTACGACTATGCTTGCACCGCTCAGTACGCTGAAACAACACAACCCAAGCCAACAAACTGATCAAGCTGTGCAATGGTTGCTTAAAAGAAGGAATTCTTTCACGTTTGTTTATTCTATGAAAAAATATTTTTTGCAAATCATAATTATGTATTTAATATTTATGCAGTCCTGATTGCCATTTGGCGTGTATATTGACGTTTACGTTTATGTTCCTGATATTTTCAAACAAGCAGTGTTTAACTATAAATCTATTACGGTGAAAGTTCTAGATCTATCTGCCAGATCGGGCCATAGAAATGTTTATAATTTTAACTACTTTTCGTTAGTATTTAGAACTTTATTTGAAACCTGTGAAACTGGCCGTTATCATTCTATTTCTATTTATTATTCTATTAATTCTATTATTTAACTGTCAAAATTCAGACTATGGCGATCGAAATTGTCAGATGTCTCCTATCGTAATTAGGGCATGCTCTCATTAGGAAGACGTAGTGACGTGGCCGAGCCCGCGCCGCCTGGGCGCCCCTCACTGATACTTTGTAAATGATCGTGCCCATCGTCCTCCTGGCAACACCATCCTACTCCCATTTGTCTTGTGTGTTTGCTTATTTCGATGACGATAAATCAGACTGGCCCAGAGACAATAATAATATGAGAACTTTCGCTTAGCTACCAATATTTGTAGCTTCTACTGCTCTGTTAGACTGTTTTAAATAACACTTTTGCCCCAGAAGTAAATAAAACTAAATAACACGAATTCCTTAATTTATATTAAGAAATATGCCAGAGTTTTCCTTTGTTATTCCGATTCCTACTTACATAGTGTTGCGAATATTTAATAACCGTGTAGCTAAAATGAAATACCTGCTTTGCACCTCGCTAGCACAAAACGTTCGCTAAGAAATAATTTCTGGAAATTCCGCACAGAAGCAAGCGCTTAAATTTTTTACACGAACAAAATACTGGAAAATACACATTAGACGCTCTTACATTTCAAAGTAATATGGAACCATTCAATTTAAAACTGCTTTGAAGGCAAATAATAAATATCAAAGTCAAAGGAATATTTTGGTGAATAAAAGCCTTTCACTCGTGTTGCTAAATGATTTAATGATTCATTACTTAAACAACACGTGGATTTCACGTAATTTGTGAAACATTCGTAGAAAAGTAAGACTCATTTATCGGGAAATATTATTTATTTAAGTGAAAATCGGATAAATAATATTTTATGGTATTCACAAGAATTGCAGGCTTGCTGATAAATGATGTAAAATAAAAAGTCATACCTAAATATGAATAAAATAAAAGGTTCAACTGAATATCCCTACTAAGAGAATGTTATTTACATTCTCATATCTCATCTCATTTAGTACAAAAAAACAAAGGTTAAGCTGGTACTGCTACTGATTTTTTTTACTTTTTTATACACGAAAGCAGTTTTCTTCATGTTGATTTTTTCTATGTAAGCACTTATTCATTAAAGCCTGCGCTATTTCTTCCATTTAAAACTTAATGTCCCATTAAAAGCATTCTGTCCCAATAAACAAAAAGAAACAAGCTCGCTATAAAACGGAAAATGTCCTTACAAGTTAAAAACTGTTTTGTAACTCGCAACAAAATTAATCTGAACAAAAAACTTCTTCGAAAAGCTGGAACAAACCTTTTGAGTTAAACGAAGCTTATATCCATGAAAATAGAATCAATTACAGTCGGTGGGGGAATGCTAAGAGATTGCGAACCGTCGGAATATACCAAACGAGCTGTTTGAACCGTGAGTGTAATGGATATGCCAGTACTGGGAACTCGGATATTAAACCTCCAGCAGCAAACAACATACGCAATAAACCACTCTAGACATTTCCGTTAGCCCCAATAATATTCTGCAATATTCTTGATATTCTGCCTGATGCAACAATATTTTACTTCGTTGTAGTTTTGATCTCTTCGTATAAGACTTCATGTGACTGAATTGATTTATCTTGTTCTCAGTCCTATAAACCACTATTTGTGAAATATTTGTAGTCCAATACTCCTGCTATGTAGATGACCTTTCATATGTCGGGTACGAAGAACGTTGTTGTCTGAATAGAAGTAACTTTTAATCATAACAAGTGCATTCTACATGAATGTGTCAGACTACAGCTCGTATAAAGACATTTTTAACAAGACAGCGAAGGAAAATCAAAGAGTAAAAAGATCTGTGCCTTTATAAAAGCTCTTATAACATACGAGTCTTATAACATACTTTCCTTTCTCTATCGTCCTAACAAACACTAAGAGCGCTTTTATGCTAGAGGATATTTTCGCGCGTATGCGTTTGTTTTAACTATGCGCCGCACATTCTGAGCTGCAAAACTCAGTCGCGGGGATCTAGACGTTCGTCATTTGAAGCGATAGTTGTCAATTGTTTGCAGACGCGCGTATATTTGCGCCATAACACCCGTTCGATCCAAAAAACGAGCAAAAAATCGGTTGGTATGAAAGCGCTACAAGTCGTTTCGGTTAGTTAGGTATTCTTGAAAGTTACGTCCTACAAAAAGCGGAAAATATACAGTGTTTTTGTCATCATTTCGGAGGTTCCAGATTGGGATTCATGACATAAAATTCTTTATACTTACGTTGCGTAAAAAGCTTTGCACGCGGCGCGTTATGAGGAAAAACAACGTGGATAAAACTAAACGCGTTTATTCGTTTCTTAGCTTTCTTATAGCGGTAGTTTTTTGTTATAAAATATGATATTTAGTACCTACCTGAGAACTTTTTTGCAAGTAAAAAACTAGTTTGATCCCAGGTGAATTTACAAAAAATCATTAACATAATATATAGCTTTAATAATTGTTAAATATTTGTCAATCACAAACAAAAAAAAATCTACCTTAAAGGAAATACAAATAAATATACCCCTTTTTTTATTTCATTTATCGTTAATTAATTGAATACTTTTTAAACGGTTTTATTTAGGTCAGGGTGTTTGTTTGTTTGGGTCAAATCTTGTTTGATCAAATGTTCAATGTTTTTCGTGAAAAAAGGTCCAAACAAAAGCCGAACAGCAATATTTTTAATATCGGAGGACATCTGGATGGCCTCGTTGTGATATTCGTTCGATATTCCCTCTCGCGAAGTTAGCCGGCACATCAATCATCAGCATTCCCATCCCAATTGGTTGACTTCCTCTCTCCGAAATTAAATGCGAACAGTCTGTTTTAAAGGTTTTAATAGATACTATAATATATTTTGTTTTATACTAATGTTTATGTGAAATCAGAGGTTTGTTATTTACGTAACAAATTTTTCAAATTAAGCAGCGGTATAAATAAGATAAAATGTTAAATAACCTGACCACGGCCTTTTTGCTAGAAAATAATAGTCAAGGTCAACTTCTGCTCTATCTATAGTTCATAAACTTTACGTTTAGTTTAAATTGAATCATCAAGTCTATTGTAATTCCAAAACTTATACAGGCATTCTATTTGACAAGTGAAAAGTTTATCGTGGATTGGTATAATTGTGTTCGTTTGAATTCACTTATAACAACAATCAAATCACAAACTTACCATAATATATTTAGCTCTGTTATATTAAACTTTTAATAATCTATTTTACCACTTAGTTAAGTTTTGTATAAAAACAATCAATTTTATTTCAGACGGGGATTCTCTCGGCGCGTAATCGGATTTTCAGAGATTTGTCCACATAAATCGAAACGAGTGGAATGAAACTGGATTAGAGAGACCATTGAAACTGTTTTTGTATTCAGCAAAGCGTTATTTAGTTGAGAGTTCAGTTTAAAAATGTAACAATTGTACTCGATGAGAGCTCTCTGCTCGCTTCGATTTATTGGACGGCACTCATACATAGCTGAAACAGATAGAAACCTCCACCGCGACATGATATCGATGACACATTTTATCGATAATTTGTGGCGGCACTAGTTTCAGTTGTAAGCACTTTTCCATTAATAAAATGTCATGTTCCGCAAATTACCTTTGTTTCGTTGTTTATCACCGTTGCACTATTGAACAATTTTGGGTCGGTATCAACATACAGGTAATTTTATTCCAGTTTGCGGGGGCCGAGAGGAAATTGCAGACAGCTGGTGATGATTATAAAATTGTACATATTACGTAGTGTCGTATGGATGCTTACCCAGAAATTGACTCCACGACCCTCATAGCCCTCATCCTGCCAGGATAATGGTAATAAACGACGCCATTTATTTCTCTGATTATATCGCAAAGAACTCCCGCAAGGCTTGCCTTACTCTTTATATTTGGATTTTCCTTATTCTCTTAGCTTGCAAAAGACACAATGTGCTGTAAATAGAACTATAAACCAACTTTATGTACATGTAAGTGTATTGTTTTTATAGTCTCTTTACTTTGTGATAGAACAAAATAAAAAAGAAGCTCCAATCAACGTTTCCGAGCCAGTAAAACTCTTTGTCGCCATTATTTTAAAAGAACAAGAGAATAAAACTTTGTCAAATAATTATTCTCTCCTTTTTTCAGCCAATCCTTATTGCATATTGTAAAGTTTATTAAAGTATTTAAACTTAATAATACCTATATCTCCCGTATATAAGGTATAAAGGCGCGGCCCCACGGCGGTGCACGGAGAGACTACGCACGTGTATTAAGCTTCGCTTTGGAAGAAAATGTATGTGGTTGTGTCCACTGCAACCCACGGAGAGGCTACGCACGAATTGACGTCATTGATACATGCGTGGCTTGCTCGAATAGGCGGTTACATAGCTCAACGCTGTCAACGTGGGTCTACGTTTCCACGTGGGTGTACTCCATACACGAATATGACCGTCGACTACGTACAGCTCACTTATCGCAGCGTAGCCTCTCCGTGCGCCGTGCCACGCTATACATAGTCGTGTGTCATATTCGTGTATTCCAGTGGAAACGTAGACCCACGTTGTCAAACAAATGAATACACGCAGCTAAAATGCGCCGCGTGCCCGTGCACAGCATGCACCGCGGTGGGGCCGCGCCTTTAAGCACAGAACTGCAGAGTTTACGTCTCGTAGCGCTACGGCGTAGCAAAGTTGACAGGTTGCTACAACTATCAACAGGGCGAACTTTCTTTCTGTCAGTCATTACAGCAAAGTTGAACCTGAGTTGAACTACTTTAGACAGCTGACAGCTTAGTAATAAGTTTGTAAACTTAAATAAAAACTTAAATCACGGCTTAGGTACCTGCACCCATTTTTTTTTTTTTTTTTTTTTTTTTTTTTTTTTTTTTTTTTTTTTTTTTTTTTTTTTTTTTTTTTTTTTTTTTTTTTTTTTTTTTTTTTTTTTTTTTTTTTTTTTTTTTTTTTTTTTTTTTTTTTTTTTTTTTTTTTTTTTTTTTTTTTTTTTTTTTTTTTTTTTTTTTTTTTTTTTTTTTTTTTTTTTTTTTTTTTTTTTTTTTTTTTTTTTTTTTTTTTTTTTTTTTTTTTTTTTTTTTTTTTTTTTTTTTTTTTTTTTTTTTTTTTTTTTTTTTTTTTTTTTTTTTTTTTTTTTTTTTTTTTTTTTTTTTTTTTTTTTTTTTTTTTTTTTTTTTTTTTTTTTTTTTTTTTTTTTTTTTTTTTTTTTTTTTTTTTTTTTTTTTTTTTTTTTTTTTTTTTTTTTTTTTTTTTTTTTTTTTTTTTTTTTTTTTTTTTTTTTTTTTTTTTTTTTTTTTTTTTTTTTTTTTTTTTTTTTTTTTTTTTTTTTTTTTTTTTTTTTTTTNAGGTACCTGCACCCCTTAAAACATGTTTAAAATATTATTATATCTCAACTTGAGGATGCTATCCTTGTGCCACCAGTGATAGTTGTACACTTTCTTAACCCTTCAGAAATTTCTGGTTGTAAAGGAATAGATATGTTTTTATATAAAATAACAAATTCGAAAACATATATGATGTCAGCTTAATTGTTGTTGAAATTAAATAACCACAAGTCATTTCTTTTTTGTAAACCATTTATACGCATAATCGTTAATAAAAGAAAATAAAGTTAATAATATTCGATTAGTAAAATATAATTTGATATCGTTCTAATTTATATTGTGCCGATGACACAAATAAATTGCAACAATATAGCACGAACATTTGCGAATAATTACCTCAGTAATAACAGTTTGATATTAAGCATCCCTTGTATAATATCATGTGTCTATATTGCCATCAAAATCCAGGCGACCGTCTGTTTTTATATGTACCCAAAAATACTATTTTCACCATTTCTTTTATATTTTACAGTGCCTAAATATTTGCTAAAATATTTCAGAGCAGTTAGCTATTATATTGAAACTGTTAAATCATAACTGAAGCCTATATCATTAGAAAAGTCTGTGATAAAATATTTGAGTAGTATAATAAAGTGGCTGTGTTACCTAATGACAAAGTAATTTGGGCGCTACGTGCTGAAGAATAATGTGCCCGTCTTGATTTTTAATTAACGGGACGTTCTGCACGACGCTTTTGTTACAAAACTTATGTATACATAACGTTTTACGTAATTATCTAATTTCGTTTTTGGATGGTTTAATAAAAAAATTGTCACTAAAGGTATTGAGTAACAATTCAAGAGAAGACGAGACCTTCTTACATTCGGCATAGTAATATCTCGTCCTAAGAAGGACGATACTCTAGTCACCAAGCAACTTAGGCTACTGGTTAAATTACAGACACCTCTCAGCTTTGACTCAAGTCGGCAACACATCTGTGCAAGCTTTGAATTGCAAATGTGGTTACGGGACCGTATGCAACGATACAGTGCCTATGCTCTTTGTTATCCAATTATGTGAAAGCCTGGTCAGTTTTTAGATTCTAAAATTCAATCTACAAATGAAATTAGACACCACTCGCATTTAAATAAAATCTACAATTTTTATCGTCCACACAGAGAAAAATAGTAAAAGCATTTAAATGTCGCGTGACGCATCTCACCTTTCATTTAAATACGTTAGCTATTCCCGGGGGAGCGAGTACTTTCCCGACCAACGCGGAAGAGATCCATTTGCATTGCAAATGACACCCGTATCGATGCATCCCGCGCCGCTGAAATGTCATAAGTAACTTTACATGGACTTTTTTGAACTCACTCACTTCTATTATTTGCGAGTCTTTTCCGTGTTACTGAATGCCATGTACTACACATGTTTACATGTAGTACTGTTATGTTAAAATAATAAGTACTATTATGCCGTTTCAGGATATAATTTTCATTATACCCCCTAGATTTTCTATGGTTTCCGTTAATGGCTTCTTTTTGACAATAATGTCTAATATACTCTTACAATCGCCGAAGTAATCTATTAATTCTTCTTCTGTTTTCGAACGTAGCTCTAATGAACGAAAAGAAACATTCTCAAAAATCACCTAATAAATAAGAATGAGCTATAAAAATGTTCAGGTCCCTTACTAAAAGCTACAGTAACTTTCAATAAGCCGCTAAAACTGTTAAATTAAGTAGTTTATTCGCGTTATTTTGCGGTTCGTTACATGATTACTTTCACGCGCGTTTACCCAATGATGTGATTATCTGAAACGTATTTCACCTCGCGACCCCCACTGACCTATAAGCTGAAAGGGCGCTTATTCGCGCCTACTTGTTTTATGCACAGTTTAAGAGGTCACGCTTTGATGGTTAAGTAACGAATAGTGGTGCTTAAGAACTGTAAGAAAAAAAGACGGAATAGTGCAATTATAATTTAATAGATCAAATTCTAGTATGTCGTAAACAAAAACATAAATTATTCTGTCTTCTTAAGTAAGAGTAAGCATTTGTGAATGCTGCGTGATATGCATGCGGCCTTGCCGTGCGGCCGGCTCGCTGCGCGCACGCATCTTACAACGCAACAACTGCAAAGCGTTCTCCCACAACTTTGTCTGCTCCTCTACAGCTCCTTGGCGGGAACTAATTGCTTGTTGTTCCTGAAATGTTAAAAAATGTGCTGGTTTTAAAACTGCAATAACTTATTGTAAGTGCAAACAAAACGGAACAAACAGATTTTAAAATAGAATCACGTTAAATCAGATAAAAACTGATTTTTGTGAACGAAACTACAGATTTGTTGATTTTTTAGGGTTCCGTAGCCGAATGGCAAAAAACGGAACCCTTATAGAATCGTATGTCTGTCTGTCTGTCTGTCTGTCTGTCCGTGTGTCACAGCCAGTTTATTCCGAAACTATTAAGACTACACCATTCAAACTCGGTAGGTAGATGTATTATGTTAACCGCTTTACGATTTTTATACAAAAATAAAAAAATAATAATATTAGAAGGGGGCTCCCCATACATGGAACTGAAACAACTTTTTTTTCGTCTAACCTATACTTGTGGGGTGTCTATAGATAGGTCTTTAAAAATGAGATTAAGGTTTCCAAAACCATTTTTTCTCAAAGTCAATCATTTCAGAGTAAGACACTTTCAAAGTGCTAAAATGTGTGCCCCCCCTGTAATTTCTAAACTACCAAAGTGAAAAATCTAAAAAAAATATATGTTGTAGATCTTAATAAAAACTATCAACCAAAATTGGTTTGGATGAAATACAGTCAGTAGTTTTTGAGTTATAGCACTTTTTCAGTAACCGCAAATTATAACTTTGTTATTCATATATTTGTATGAAAAACAAAGTTATATTTTATTGCCGAGAAATGTACGTGTTTTGGCTAATTGTAGGCAGTAGGTACGTTTATTTTTCATAGATAATGGAACGGAACCCTTCGCGCGCGAGTCCGACTCGCACTTGGCCGGTTTTCTAGTGTTAATCAATCAATGGCAGCAAAATTATATCAATAAACGGTTAGTTTCATATTCGTACGGTATAAACTAGAGATAAATAAGAATTTTGTGAATTCGTCTGCCATTCATACCTAATACATCATAACAAGATACCTTGTTCAGTGAAATAAATAGAAAACTCATTTCATTCATAAAATAACCTTTATCCAGTTTGAATACAATACATTGTATGCCTACCTCTTCTAGACGCTTTACAATTAGTTCCGTGTCTGCAACTTTCTTCTTCAAAGCCTCCATCTTAGAAGGTTTCCTAGGGGACTGCATTGAATTTTTCATTTCAAACATTACGACTTCTTGCAAAGTTTCCGCCTTTGTGATTCTTTGTCGTAAGTTTTTCCATTCATCCTCCTTGCTATTGAGGCGGTCAGTCAACTCCTTTACTTGATTCTTGAGAGGCTCCATTTGTGAGGTTATGTTGATGGATGTGGCTTCGTAAACCCTTTTCTTCTGTTCGTACTGTTGTTGGACTGTTTGGAACTCCTCCTTCACCGGCTTTATTTTGTCAGCAAGGGGCTGGATTTCTTGGCGAACTTGCGATAACTTTTGGGCTGTTTGTGCGACGAGCTGTAAATACAAAACTTACGTTTCTCACTAACAAGATAATTTCGTTTGAACTATGATGTTCTGTCAGATATCTCTACATAACAGACAGTATTCCGCATATTTTTTGTGTCTTAAATAATTATTTAAATTACCTACTAGTCTTCGTAGGTGTCAAGTTCAATTTACCTCGCTCAGGTAAAAAGCATACTTCGAACTATTATAAAGTAGTTAAGTAGTTGGACGGGTAGTGAAAAAGCTTTTGACGCTGGCAGTAGTTGGGCAATTGACATCAGACGACCCACTATGTCTTCTCTATGCAAGTCAAATGAACTAACTAGAGGACATGGCACACTGCTATCAAAGAGATAACACCGACGTCGGACTTGCCTGACAGTTTAGGTAATACAAGTGCCAAAACACATTTCTGATACTTGTTATTTTAGTTGTAAGTCTGCTAGTAACTTACATTTTGAAAATAAATTATACTATAAAGTCAAATTCTTATAGCATGTTAAATCTTAACCTATAGAAATTATAGATGTAGGTAATGCTCTTTAAAAGCTTTTACGACCTAATAATTATCCTTTATTTTATACTTGCTGTAATAACTTAAATTCCCACCATTATACTAAACGCAATGGCGATAACAACGTACATTAAGCACTCCATAAAATTTTTACCTGCGACAAATCATGCAGAGACTTTTTGGTTAAATCTGCAGATTTATCTAGATTCCTTTCCATTGTTTCTTCGTCTTCTATTTTCAGTTTCTTGTGATTTAAGAGCGCCATTTCGACAGTTGGGTCCGCAGTACTAATAATATGTATCGTCCTAGCCAAGATACCGGCTTCGACCTGAATCCAAACCAAAGAAAATGCCAACATTATGGACGGCGACAGGCAGGAATAAAAAAGCTTTTAATAATAAAATACAGACAGGCATGCTTATCTACCTTGAACGTTGAGAGATTGGCTCTTTGCCTTTTGTACACGGTGCTCTTTGTGCGTAGAGAATTAACGTATTTCTTTAATTCTTCTCCTCTGAGGACTGTGTCCCCCAACAGTTGTCTGACCTGAATGTTTAATAAATTATTTTGAAATAAATTCAGAACGAATTAGTTTATTAAAAACCTGGCGTTGCGGGGTGAATGAGTAAGTACTTAAGCAAAACAAAAATAAATGAGGCCTGTCACTGAAAAACAAAGCAGTTTATGACGATAACAATAAATCAGACAAAAGCATTACTTCGATATCGATCTGTAAAGAAAAAGCGCATTATCTCAGCGGAAAGTCCCGCTTCTCGACATAATGACCGATTATTTGAAATGGGGGAAAATGTTTTATCTGATTGCCGTGTCGTACTCGAAACATTCCAACAGCAGTCTTCGATTGCGAGCTGATCAATGTTCACCGCCGTCTTATCAAACACTGAAGTAGGGGCTTAGCTAGGTAGGTGCTATCCAGTTGTTGCTATACGTTTACTAGTATCGTTAAAGGAAAAATATTATTAAGGAAATAAGTACGTGATATACAGATACTTCTAGGATTTACCATGTTATGGAAAAATAAAGATTATGCGATATATTATTTAGTGGTTATAAGAGATGTTTGCAAAACTATAAAATTCTTATAACAAAAGTTAACTTATTTTGATTTTTGTGTTATAAACATGGTTAAAACCTCAGGAAAATATACAAGTATTGATAATAAGTGCTTTAAAAACTTGATATAAGAATAAGAAACCTATAAAAAATATTGGCTATTACCTACAGCTATGTATAAGAATGACTACGTGCCTTTTATAAGCCATTAATGTACCTGTGACTGCAGATCCGCTAGAGTAGCCTCATGATCCTTAAGCGTGGCAGCGAGTTCGCGAACTCTGTCGGCACTGGCCTCCTTGTTGCGTCGTATGACGGCTGCCTGCTGGCGGAACGGCGCCAGTTTGTCCTCCTGGGGCCCTGCCGTCGCTAGCTTGCGCTGAACTAAGTGCTCCATTTCACTGTTCACTATTGCGATCTGAATAATATTTGCTTAGCTCAGGATATTGTATTGTGTGACATACATAATTGTACCAACCCGCATTGAGCAAGCGTGGTGATTGACGCTCAATCTTTCTCTGTGTGGGAGGCCTATGCTCAAGAGTGGAATGATAGAAAGGCTGAAGATGATGATTGTATTGTACCTATTTGTCTATAAATAGTTATGTTAACGTGTCTGGCTTGTCAGAAATTGCCAAGGAAAGTAATTCGCGCGCCTTGATAAACCGGTACAAAAACACTCCTTACATATTTCATCGCAATCGGTTCAATCGCTGAAACTTGAAATCAATAATAAAAATAAACCTACAGGCTTATTCATAACATAAGCTTTGTAGTGGTTTCAGATCTTATTTTGACTTTCTGTGTACTGAAACCGTAGTAACGGTGAAATCCTATGATTGGTCAGTTGAGACCTCAGAGCTATTTTAGAAATGGAGGCTAAAAAGGCCAGGGTACTTATATAAAAACATTTATTTATAGCACAATGTTTCCTTTGATAGGTAAGTACCTGCGGGGTATCCGTTTGGCCTTTCAGCGCTTTTAGTGTTTGACAAACAAAACTCGAACGATGAACTTTAACTAAATAATATTATTTTTGAGAGTTTGGTGTAGCTTGATCAGTTTAACGAAAGTTAAATTATAAAAAAAGGTAATAATAGAGTTAGCAGAAATACTAAAGGTACAGGCGCCAGCTGTTTAACCTACCCGAATCTGTAAAATTTTACCAATGGAACATTAACCTTACACCATTCTTTGATTATATAAATGTCTAGATGGAGCGTCGCCCTACAATCATAACAAAGAAAACGTGTCAACAATTTTCGAATCGAACGTTCAAATTTTTGTATGTGTGCGTGTGGGCGTGGTTTAACACGGCGCGTCTACGTAATAATGTTACCAGCTACTAAGATTCTCCCATAAATAACAATAAAAAAAATGGTAATTAAATAAGGTTTATTCAGGAAGTATTATTCAGTTTTAGTTTTTTTAGTCTTATTAAGATGTTACTGTTTTAAATAAATATTTTTGATTTAGTTGGGTGGAAGAAGGTTGTAGTTAAATGAACTAAGTTAATTAAGTAAATATTACAATATTTTAGGCATTATTGAAAAACTGAAATGAAAGATCACAGAAAAAGAATAAATTTTAATTGAAAAAACCTGAACTGATGATAAAAATAATTTCTGTAAGAAAAAAATACATAAACCAACAGTAATTGAAAGAAAGCACGAATGACATTGCAACTTTATAGGAAAATTAACCTTGCTTGGCACTGCTTCCTTTGTAAGTCTCCGGCGCCCTATTTTGTCGACAGTATGCATGTCCTTGCTGCGGAAGTGATCGGAACATACTACGGTCGTTTTTGTTGGTTTCCACGTCGTATCTCCGCGGCTTTCTCTAATGCGGCCTATCCATTGATTTCTAATTATAGGGTTAGTTGGTATTCTAAAAAAACGATATTCTTCTAAATAAAAACAGAATTAGTTTGTGCATGTGTTTCAGTACGAAATTTTGATACCCATATTGTAGAAAACATTTTTTTTTTCTTTTTTTATTAGTCTTAAGTGTCTCACAGACGCCATGTTAGGTTTTTTTTAATGTCACATATCTAAAAACTCTTGGGCAATCAAGAACAATCTAACGATATCCATTTGGCCGTTTTGAAGATATGAGAATATAACAAATTTAGGAATATATTACATGCATACATACAAACATACACGCAAACGTACATGCAAACATACATGCAAATATACATAAAAACATACATGCAAGTATACATACAAAACATATATACAAACATACATGCAAATATACATGCAAACATACATGCAAACATACATGCAAACATACATACAAACATACATCCAAACATACATACAAAAGATACATACAAGATACGCGCATAAAACATAACCCTTCTTGGCAGTCGGGTGAAAATGTCTTTGAGTTGGGAGAATGAAAAAAGGAAACTGGCAACACTGATACAATAGGGCGCGAATTGGTACTCATAATAATAAATATTTGGTTATTTGAAAAAAGGTACATTTTGGTAACTTACTGATGATAGGTGATGTGATTGGTACTTTTCAACCTTCCTTTATAATTCCGGCACACTTTAATTGCACATGACTTCATTTTATCTCTGTTATTAGTTATTTATTTTTTTGTCTTAAGAGCGCGTAATACGACAGTCGTAAATAAAGTGACACGATCGACTGATTGGCGGGAAAGCACCTGTCGGGAAAACAGTTTCCCGAACACTTTTTTTACCTGTTTGCTGGCGCACTTGGACGCTCCCCATCAGACATTATATAATCAAATGACACCAATTTGGTGATATGGTTGAAATCGAGATTTTTTTTCAGATTTTGACAGATGAGGGTAGGTGTATATGGTGCAGTTATTTTCTGGCCAAATAAATCATGAACGAGCGCTAATTGCATTAATTTTACCCATTGATCCTGGCACTGCAACTAAGTCTGAACGGGTAGGACGGTGTTTGGTTCCGCAGCAAGATCTTCTGCTAATATCACAATTCTTTTTTCTTGACGGGGCCCCCCCTTTTTGTCTCTTGCGGCAATTTCTCTTTAGCAAATAATTATTTAGCTAAAATCTAATAACATGTAGGAAAATATCAGCATTAGATAACCCATATTTCGTTGCCAAATACTAGTTAAGGGGACGGATAACCTGACCGTACTCTTCTTGCAGAGCGTTTCAATGACGTCATTTTACAGTTTTTACGGAGTAGCACCTGTCCATATGAATAGACTGTTCAGCGTAATCTTTATTAATTGATCGGACGACCATTTTTTAACATGGGATTGCTGACATCGTCTGAGAAAAAAAAGACATTGTTAATGAAAACTTCAAGCCATCACACGTATAATTCAAATGCTTTAATAGAGTTACCTGAATTTCAAGCTCTTTTGCTTTCTCTGTTGAACCCAGCGCTTCTGCTAATATTTAAGATCTCCTCCTTGCATTTTATAGTCAGACTAAATAGACTTGAAATTTTCAATTTTTTTCACTGAAAAGTAATTTATAAAATAAAGTTTAAAGTTCATCGGACACAGTTATAGTATGAAGTGACAGCATTGAAGATTAAGGAAAGGTTCAAGTGTCAAAAGTTCACTATAAATTATAATGACCGATGCGAGAGGTTTAAAGAATCTTTTTGATGAGTTTCTATGTAATTACCCAAGTATTCCCTTTTCTAGATCTTATCAGATATCCGCTTTCCGAGTGCCATCTCCTTGATGTCGTTGAATAATTTAGAGGCATTCTCTTTCTGCAGGTAACCTGGTACGTTGTTGGACGTCCTTGGAACTCGTAATTAGGTTTCTGGTATAAGGTCTCACAGATCTGAATGTTGTTATTTGCGTCGACGTCTGGTGGTATGTCAGGTATTTTAAATATCTGAAAAGTATTATAAGTGCTTAATTTATATTGTGACGTAGACATTATTTAGTACAAAAGTTGCGGTGATTCGAAGGCTCCTAAATACGTTGTCCGCGGGCACATGTGACAAGCGGTATCGTCGTACAACGGATG
>NWSH02000560.1:8508453-8524146 GCA_002382865.2 Heliothis virescens
AAGTTTCGGAGTTAAACAAGGACATCAGAAATTACTTTGTGGGATATTATAACCGCCAATCATAAGATCACGCCTCATATTGAATGTTAACTTAGGTAAAACATGAAAAAACCATTTTATATTTGAATTTCCCGCTTCTAGTCGTCGCATGCACCTTAATCAAGTTCATCGTTCTTTTGTTTTTTTATCTGGTAACTTTCCGTTTTTCGGTACTTTTTGCACAACGCGCAACGTAAGTTTATAGCAGCCGATCGAATTGAATTCAAGGGAGACTTCGCTTTTTACACCTAGGATAGCCGAAATCGCCGTAGGAATCGTTTATTTTTCCATTACACCTATCATAAGCAACTTTCAAACGCGTCTAATTTGATGACATCATCCGAATTCGTATGTAATTTCTGATTACGATTACTGTAATTACGATGTTTCTTAAAATTCGTTGTGTTCGGCTCTAATAGACGTGCATAAATGTAAAATACTCACTAAGAGAAAATTTCACAGCTTCTTTAAAGGCATTTTTTATATTGATTTCCATTATTTAAAGATCTTATCAAACAATTTATTTATATTGATAATGATAATAACATGAAATGAAATGATGGTATAATGCTAGAAGAATATATTCAAATATCCCTACAAAATTGCTGGTATATTCGGGACTCAAATCAACACATTTATTCAGTAGAAGGTCTCTTGAACAAATGAGGCTTATTATGTGAGTAGTAAGTTATATTATTATATTACATACTACCCACATCATTATCAAGTAAAAAGTTGAAAAGCCCAAACTTAAAATTAAAATAATAGGAGGTCGGTTATTCTCGGGCAAAATTTTACTTGGCAACTCTGGTATAGAGAGTGACACCAGGGGGGGGACAGTTCCCTTGACCGAACGTGTTGTAAAAAAAGGAACGCCATCTACATGTTAGGACCGAGAAACCAAATGATAGATGGCGCTGTAAGCAATTTGAATAAGAATTATTTAACTTTTTTACGAAAAAATACGAAAACTTTTTAATAATTAGACGGAGATAATTTAAATTAAGAATTCTAATAAAAAATTGTCTTTAAAAATCCTTGTACTGGCAACATTATCAGCATTTTGTTAATTGGCAATAGGAACATAATATTTTTTTCACAAGATGGCCACCATCACAGCTTGCGTATGCGCCAGTCTGTTTTAATTGTCCGTAACATATAAAAATTAGACTCCAGAAGACCTGATGCCCGGTAACAAGTTATTTTGTTTAATTTTCTTGTTGTTATGCTTTGAAAACCATTTCAACAGGAAAATTAAACAAAATAACTTGTTACTGGGTATCAGATCTATTGAGAACTATGCATAGATATATATATACTATAAATAGATACGTAAGTATAGCATACCCAAACTCTTGCCCTAAAATACAGATGGCGCTTCAAAATTGCTTGCATAAAAACCTCACGAGAGGGCTCTCTTTTTCCCTAGTATTATTATACTCTTTGGAGTGACACATGTTCTATTTCGCGCCAAAATTTGACAATGACGTATTGTATTGAAAAGTAAAGACTAAAGTTTGTCATTTATTTCACGTTTTAGTGTAACTATTAAATAATATTTTGATAAAAATCGAACATAGTTTAAGCACATACATAGTGTTTTTATTGTATCTACACGGACAGCTGAATATTGGCCTAAAAATGGTGAAGAAATTTATCCTATAGGATTACGTGGTTTTGCATGCTTTGGGTGTTTTAATTTTCTTCTCTTCGATTTTCTAGGTTGGACATTATGATGAGAATATGTTACCGGAGATGTTGCCTATCTACTACACTAGACTTTTTCCACAAAATATATTTTGCCGATGGCTTACATGTGGAAGTTCGCCACAGCCTCTCTCGAACAGGGAACTATCATTTACATTAGCTGATGATGTATACCTGCGATATTTGTCCTTTAGTGATCAGAAAGAACTTCAAACTCTGCTACAGAAGAAGTGTCCTCACAAATTGGATATCGGAGCTGTTTACAATACTAAGTAAGAAAAGTTTTGTCTAATTTCTGATCCAAAATTTGTCTTTTTCTATAATAACATCTTTTTTTTTGATAATTCACAGACCTTCAGTAGGTCGTCATGATGCAGTTGTGTTATCCAGAGAACTGGTTTTCGATATAGATCTTACAGACTATGATGAAGTTAGAACATGCTGTCAGGAAGCTAAAGTTTGTGCAAAATGTTGGATATTTATGGTCATTGCCTGTGAGATCATTGATAAAACATTAAAAGGTAATTTTCTTTTTTACAATGTTCATTGTTATTAATAAGCTTCAATCCTTTTTTTTTAATAGCCTTTTTTATTGTCCCACTGCTGGGCACAGGCCTCCTCTCAAATTGAGAAGGATTGAGCGTTAATCACCACGCTTGCTCAATGTGGGTTGGTGATTTCAGACTCTATAGCTTTCCTCAGGTTTCAGGTTTCCTCAAGATGTTTTCCTTCACCTTTTATCAGCCACAGGTGTCTAAGAAATACTTAGAAAGTACATACAAACTTAGAAAAGTTGCATTGATACTTGCCTGACCTGGGATCGAACCAGCACACTTGTACTTGAGAGGTTGGTGCTTTACCCACTAGGCCACCGTAACTTATTATTTTTTTTTTTTTTTAATCCTAATTAAAATATAAATCATAATATTATCATAATTTCAGAGGACTTTGGTTTCCAAAGCATATTATGGGTGTTCTCTGGCAGAAGAGGTATTCATTGCTGGGTATCAGACTATGAAGCTAGGACGCTGGACAGTCCTGGCCGAGGCGCAGTGGCTGATTATTTGTGCCTCATCATGGGTGGCGACAATCAAAACAAAAAAGTCCATTTAGGGGGTGACAATCTACACACAAGTATTAGGTAAAATCTATTACTAATAATATAAAGCTGAAGAGTTAGTTTGCTTGTTTGAACTAATCGCATGAGCCATGGGTCTGATTTAAAAGATTCTTTCACTGTTAGATAGCCCATTTATCGAGGAAGGCACGGGACATGGGTGATTCCACTGGTGGAAGCTAGTACCTTCATACATTCCACTCAATACACTTTAACATTAACAGTATTTCCTGTCCTGGAGGAACTAATGCTATTACCTGGATCAAAAACCATGCATTGAATTGAATAATTAATAAACAAAGTATTTTTTACATTCCAGGAGAGCATTGAGTATAATTGACAAATATTTTGAACAGCTGCTGGAGGAACAAGAATTTTTCAGTACTTCAGATCGCCTAGAAAAGATGTTGAAAATGATACCAGATGAAACACTAAGGTCACAAGTACAAAAAGCCTTGGAGAGCATGGCAGACTCATCTTTAGAGAGATGGAAGAAATTCATAAGTGTTTATGAAAATTACAGTAGAGAAGTAAGTTTACTTACATATCACTGTTACATTACTATTTCTATTTATCTTGTTACATACATTACTATTTATGTTTATATTGTAATAATCAATATGTAATGTTTTCAGGCAGGAAACAATGGCAGAAAAATAAGGTACTTAGTAGAAGAAATAAAAATACAGTACTGCTACCCCAGACTAGACGTCAATGTAACTAAAGGCTTCAACCACTTGCTGAAGTCACCATTCAGTATCCATCCAAAAACTGGCAAAGTATCTGTAGTATTCAAGCCAAGCAATGCCAAGAACATGAAACTTGAAGAAATACCATCAATATACAGTTTGTTAGATGACAGCGCCCCAGATAATGCTTTACATGAAACAAATATGAAGGCAGCTGTGAAAAACTTCCAAGAAGTTGTATTTTCTTTGGAGAAAGCAGAGGCAATCAGAAGAAAGCAAGATGGTAGTAAGTATTCATGTCCATTGACTTAAGTAGCCCATACTCTTGGTAGTGTTCCTTTTATCCACAACAAATCCGTCAATGCCAAGAGAATGCATAGGATTACTGCATGATTTGGCATGATCAATTGTATTGCTTTTCTCGCTGGTACTCGCTCAGAATGACTTTTGATGCTGCAACAGTAGCACCCTGCCAATAGGTCTGTATAAAGCCTTTGTACGGACTTGGTATACATACCTATGTATATGTCGCAGCCAACTAGTTGAATTAGCCAGCCAATTGGACACCTAGGCGGTTAATAAAACGTCGACATCCAACTGTACGCCTAGGCCGATAGTTGATTGAACTAGAATCATTCAACGTTTAACAACTTGGCTTATTGAAAATCAGCCCTTTTAAAATGACTAAATTCAATCCCGCCAAGTGATTCAAATATAGTTCAGTTTTTGACCACCATCAGCGCTGTCTGTCACATCAACCAATATGGCGTCAAAAGTGTAAACAGTGAAGTCAGTGAATGTATTTTTTGCCGTAAATATAGTTTTTGTGCGTGTTTTCTATATTGGGGCTTTATTTTATAAGTCATATATTTTGTGCCATTAAGATGATTACAGCAGTTATGGTGTCTACAGAAGTTTCTGACAATTTTATTTTTATGTTCTTAATTTTTTTTATATGAGAAATTTAATTTTGAATGCTTTTTAATAAACATAATTTTTATTTATTTTAATAGTTTTATTATACTTTAAAACTTCCCGCCTAGCTTCTTTAAAGTACCACTTTCAAGTGTTCACAGTTATAAGTAAAAGGTAGTCTTTATACATTTCAGAAATCATGGTCGGTTACCCTATAAAATTCATCAATATCGAATTCAACAAAATGACTAAATGACGTTTGGCCATCTAGTTAAACGTTGTCTTCAGTCACTTGCCTAGTTGATTTTCCGCTATTTCATTGGATGTCGACGTTTTATTAACCGCCTAGGCGTCCAATTGGCTGGCTAATTCAACTAGTTGGCTGCGACATATACAGCGCTCAAATACAATTTTAACATGTGTGTGATTCTGACCTCATGGTGAACATTGACCAGTGCACTTGGTTATAGTAAGACAAGTAATCTATACTAATATTATAAAGCTGAAGAGTTTGTTTGTTTGTTTGAACGCGCTAATCTCAGCAACTACTGGTCCGATTTGAAAAATTCTTTCAGTGTTAGATAGCTCATTTATCGAGGAAGGCTATAGGCTTTTATCCGGGGGCGGGCAGTAGTTCCCACGGGAGAGCGGGTGAAACCGCTGGCGGAAGCTAGTAATTAATACAATTGACTGCTAAAAACTCGCCCAGAAATTGGCTGCATTTCATTTTACTTCATGCGTCTATAAGTGCATGTCTATTGTTTCAGATATGTCCCTGGATTTCTGAGAAGTGAGAGGTTTATATATTTGTTGAAGTACCTCTCAAAGAGCGAGTAAAATTATACTATCATTATTGCGTCTGTATGCTAAAGTGCCAGTTCTTTACTTGATCATAAAAGGCATACCTTCATGATCAGGTTAAGTTTGTGGCGAAAATGCTAATAGACCCACGAAGTTTTTCTATAAATACACCTTAAGCCAGTCTAAGGAATTAAATAAAACAATCTTAGTATTAAAATATCTATTTATTTCCCCTTACCAAGCAATAGCCATTTTATCAATAACATTCATATAAACATTTAAGTCGATGTATCAAAAATTCATTATCGCTGTAGCAAAAATAAACACTGAAGGTGGGTGGGAAATTAAACCTAATATGTGGTTTCAACTTATTCACACACAATCTATGCTGAGGCACCCGTAAATTGCTATTATAAATCTATTATAGCGTCATAAAACAATCAGTTTAGGTGATAGTAATGCTTGGTAAATCTATTAAAATCTACTATGTAAAGGCAAGCTTCTCCGCTTTTTATTGGCAGGTACTGAGTTTCTTTTATCAGATATACCTACATATTTTTTGCATAAGCATTATAAGGGTTCATTTATGCTAGACCGTGCCGGGCCCGAGCCGTGTCCGAGCCTCGTCCGTGCGATATGTTTATATTACAACGAGCGTGCGCCGAGTCCGCGGTGACTCGATACGGACTAGTGTTGTGTCTAAGTATTAATAATGGATTTTTCGCTATTGGAGATGGCAGCTATTGCCATTGCCATTGATGACGAGCAATCAAAACCAAAAAGAAATACTTAAAAGAAAATAGGGCGTGCACCCTATTTGGAGAATGCGCCGTCATGAAGGAGAATTTTTTACTCTATGCAGAGATTTATTAGATGATGAACAAAAATTCTTTGATTAATTTAGAATGTCTAAAGATAACTTTCATATCTTACTACATATGTTAACGCCTACATAAGTTAATAGAGTACTGGGTACTTCCCAACGCACTCTATTAATTTTTCATCGTCCATGATAATAAATAGACGTGGTTCCTCCCTAAAATTTCGTCGGTGACTGCTCGGTCCCGCCACGGAAGAGTGTTTATGTTACAACGAGTCGCGACCGTCCGCGGGGCGGGACCGTGCGTCGTCCGGGCCCGGTCGGGGCACGGACGCCGCACGGTGTAGCATAAACACAAATAAACAGCTCCATATAAAATGTTCGTGGAGTTTTGAATCCGAGCCTCGTCCGAGCCCGGACGGGGCTCGGCTCGTGCCCGGCACGGTGTAGCATAAATGAACCCTAAGCAGGTCAAAATCATTTTTCAAGTATGTAAATATTTACCAGCTGTTGCACCGCACGTGGTGTCACGTGCGCAATCAACTGTTGTCATTCATCGTTATAAGATAATTCTTAATGATTGATTGCAATATCGAGTGATATGTTAAATTGAAATGGAATTAAAGAAAATATATAAAAAAATAATAAATTATTATAATCACTTCTGTACTTAATGAGAAAACAGAGTAATTTATTGCGGCAACTCAATATTGAGCATGTCCCTTCAAACAGAGCAGCTAAGAGCTACAGTAAGGAAATCTTCAAATCCGATGGTAACAGTTCCGTTTTGCTGTGTGTCGCGAGCTCTAAATGCTTCAGTAAAGCGCTGGATCTGCACACATATCACAATGAAGCTGTCCACAGAAACCTTGCCTTCCTTTGAGTCACATCTCTTCGCTAAAAAGCTCACAAACTCTGGTGTGAACCGGAAACCCATCTTCGTCAACGCTGAAACGTATAAATTATTTAAATTAAAAAAAGAACAATTCAGACACATAGTTTTGCTTAGCATATTATGTATTTTATATGTTAAATGAGATCCGTAATAGATAATAACTCTAATAGGATTGCCGAGATATTAGTATAATGATTTAAATTTATAAGGTTTTTAGTTACGCGTGCAGGAATCGAATCCCACTTGTTTTTTTTGCTAATTTAATAAACAGGAAACATTTTTTTCAGTGTTAGGAAGCTACACACTATCTCCGGTATTTTAGGCGGGTACCTACGGGTAGCAATTTCTACGAGAAGCGGGTGCAGCCGCAGTAAACAGCTAGTAGGTATACAATGTCACACATACCATCAGAAAGTTCTTTTTCATCGATGGATCCAGATTGATCCGTGTCATATGTCTTGAATACTGCAAGCCACTGGTTAATGTAGGTGTATAGTTTTTCAAACTCTTCAATATTGATGTGGCCTGAACGATCTTTGTCGAACATCCCTGTAAACAGATAAGTAAACAAGAATTAGTAGCTATCGGGTACTAACGGCCTATTGTAGCTTATTGCGAGATAGTTGCGTTTTAATGGTACAGACGACAGCGGGTCAATGTATCCACCTCCGGTCAGGTAACCTCCATTGTGATAAGGTTGAAAATCTATTGCAGAAATTTGGCAGATTGTGGTAACTCGATGTGCTGTCGTCTGTACCTTAAATTGCTGAACTGATTTAGATGAAATTGTGTATGGTAAGTATTTTGGTACCTTTAAATAGAGGAGACCCTGAAGATGGTTAGGTACAGGCTACTTGTATCGTACATATTAAAATAGTGAGTAAATAAGTAGGACATAACCTTTGGGCACGAGTGATAGGTACTTACTTACTATGGGAAAAAGTTATCTTTATAGTACTTAATTATTATTCATGTAGATACCTATGTACCTACCAGGTCCTACCTACCTATTTGAAAATAGTAACACGAGTGGTAAACTTACCTATCATTAAATTGCAGGCAGTTTCCAAGAAGGTTTGTCCCTGAGCATTTACTAGCGCTGCCTTCAGCTCCGCTGCTGTGATAAATCCAGATTGGTCTTTGTCAACCGCACGAAACCACTGCTGTACTTGAGGACTGACTGCACCTCCGGGTCCTATGGAAGGGTAGGGCCCATGTCCAACTTCCAATTGACCGGGAGGGGGGCCTCCGTAGCCCGCTGGTGGCTGTCCGTATCCTTGCGGAGCACCATAGCCAGGCTGGAAATCAATTTTATCATCATTAGACATGAATTTATTTACTCTGATATGTCTAGGACGAATCTATTGTCCCAATTCATTTTAAATGCCAGCTTTGTTATGTAAAAACATCATTCATACATAATTAATTACGAGTTGCATATGTACCTATGAGATAATTATATCTTTTTACTAGCTGTCCCGGCAAACTTTGTATCGCCTGGTAAGTTTAAACCTTTCCTGGAAACCTTTATAGTGGACATAGAACCAAAATTTGCCAAATCACACGGATTGTCTGATGGAAAGCGAGTTCGAGGGGAGCTGTGGAATGGGTGTTAATGGCAAAGGGAGGGTTTTAGGAGGAGGGGAGAGTTCACGTTCGAACCAAAATATTGATTGCTGGGGCTGCGGGATTGTTGGAATGGAAACGGAACTTTGGTTGGGTTCTTCTCATTGTCAGTATGAGTCTAAAGTTCGCTTTGATGCCATCAACAGAGGGTGGAGCTACTTAGTTATATTTCTATGAGTTTGTTTGTTTGTAACGAATAGGCTCCGGAACTACAGTTATCTACTAAACCGATTCGAATAATTCTTTCACTTTTGCTGAGCTACATTATCCCTGACTAACATGGGCTATATTTTATGCGGGTATGGGCAGCATTCCGAGTGAAATTGCGGGGAAACGGCTAGGCTGTAAGGGAATATAAAAGCAAAAACATAGTTTTCTTAGATTATTTTATTCTGTAAAGTATATAAATAGTTACCTTATTTACACAGTATAAACAATAAAAAACTGCATTAATTACTATTTACGTTTTTACACTTATCAATATTAAGCAAGAAATGCAGCAATTTAATAGTAAAACATTTAGTGCCAAGTTTTTAAGTAGATAAAATATAGAAGTAGTATCTTAAATAAACATAAAGCCAAACAGGTAGACAATAGGATGTGCGTAAATTAACACCTAACCACTTAGCTATCTTATTTATGCAATACAAAACTAGTTTATCCAAGTAGGCCATGTAATCTATAAAAAATCGTTTGCCACTTCGAGCTTGCTTCTAAGAACAGTATATCGCAGTCGAGTTTCATTGAATGCACTTGATGCCTACCTTCAGAACAATAACAGTAATACATAAGTGGTTATTGTAATTAAAATGCTGCACTTCTTAAGTACGTAAGAACATGTGTCTTTATAAATGAGCATTGTCTATCGATCTTTGATCTAAATAATGTTAATTTATTCATTTGCTAATAATAATTTCAAAAGTTCAATGAATTAATTTTGCAGGTGTGATCATAAAATTAATAGATATCTACCATCATTAAAAAAACATCTGTTTATCTGCCGACCATATTTTGATGCCCGAAATTACAAATATTCAATAATCTCACTCCCTCCTTATAATGCTACACCTATAAACTTATACAATTTAGTAACTAATTATATTACTTGCAATATATATAATTTAACGTTAATTAATGTTTGTTTGTTGTTTCCTTTAAAATTAATAACATTTTAATATTTTACTTCCTAGATACAATTCAGTAGAGGTGGATTACAATGGTAATACATTTTAGGTAGTTTGCCTATAAGCACACACAAATCACGGCAGTTTATATTCAATGTAGCTCAAAACTGTGCAGAAGATCTCGCTGTATCTGTCTGTTTAAAGATAATTTAGTTTAAGTGCACTTAAGTGTTCTTCAAAATGCAGTTGAATATCTAAAATTATAATGTCACATATACAATATATACTCAAATTCATTTTAATTACCATCAAATATCTAATAGAAAAAGCTGCTAGGTAAATCACATGACATAGCTATCTAAAAACTGTTATAAAATAACAAATTTAAAAATATTTATTGCCTATTTAATATTACAAAATAACAGTAATCATACACTTATTACTTAAACGACATTCAGTCTTTTACATCAAAACCAATACTGGCAAGTTTGTTACATTTTGTACTAAGCAATCAAGTTACAAAGACGCCTAACTTTATTGCCATTTCACTAACTACACTATAATGTATCAATCATCTTATTTGTATACATCTGTATAACTGGGAGAATAATACTTACATTACATAGGAAATAATCACGTTTACATACAAGTTATGTGAAGCTCATGTAATTTCTTACAATTATCTGGTTCGGAATCTAAATACCAGGAGAACCTGAGGTGAACTAACATCTGTTTTGTTGTAATTATGTATAGTTTATATATAGATATACAGACATTTAAGCATATTTTAGTTTATAAGGCATTATAGTTTTTAACATTTTTACAAAGGTTTGTTATACTGAATAAAATAAAATACATACATAAAGTATTTACCAATTTAGAGATCATAATTATTTTTTTTTAAATAATAATGTGCTATAGTAAAATAAAATGTAATTAGTGAAACTGCAGGAATCATAGGTATATTGTACCTATTACTTACATAAACTATACTATAGAAACATATATTACAAACTTAAACATTACCACTGTGACTAGAAAAACTATATGTAGCGGGTGTAACAGATGTATTTACACACACTTGTATTGAAGGCTTAAAGGACGATGGAAGAAGTTTATGTGCCTCGGGCACGGTAGGATAGCTCTGGCAGACAGTCTCAAAATGCACGGGTTCACTTCTATCAGTAGGCACACCATCAAAACTCGTTTGTTTAGCTGAATCACCAGTCCCACTATCTTTGCAAGATGAGTGCTCTGATATATTGTCTGAAAACATTTGAGGTGAATCACTGTCACTATGCACTACATGTGTCATTTTTATACTTTCGGCGGGAAATGTGTGCACGGCACTGGCCATGCGTCTACGAGTGTGATAAATAATTACCACCCAAATAATAGAAGTCCCTACAGCACAACACACAACAGTAATAATTATAATACCAGCCATATTCTCTTCATTGACCATAATAGCTACTGGAGGCAACACTCTTAACTCAGTCATGTCCTTTTTAGTGCCCAACTCATTAGTAATCTCACACTCATAACGTCCTGCGTCACTAGACTCTGACCCAATTATTATCAACAGCTGATCATCACCTGTCAAGAAATGTCGCTCTGTAGGTGTGATAGGTGCTCCATCTTTAAGCCACTTTATAACAGGCTTTGGTGACCCTGATATCATACATTGTAAAACTACAGAATCACCACTAGTCACTTCTTTGTTTTCCATTACTCTAACAAATGAAGGTTCTTGCAATACTGTAAGTGTAGCGTTAGCAATAATAGTCCCAGCTGGATTCTTGGCTGCACAGCTGTATATTCCCATATCTGTGGTTTTAGCATTAACTATAAAAAACAAGTGGTCAGTTGGCATAACATTCATCCTCCTTTCTCTTGCAGCAGGAAAATCGTTGCCTCCATCTTTTTTCCAAGAAATCTCTGGAGGAGGATCACCTGTGGCTGCACAATTGAGTGTGACGGTTTCCCCAGTCTTAACAGTAACATTTGTAGGCATTTTAGTAAACCGGGGAAAAGTAACAATGTTGACCTTAGCTTTTGTAGAGTAAGTTGTTCCAAAGTTATTACTGACAACACACTGATACTTGCCAGAATCTGCATGAGTTACATTGGGAATGACCAAAACTGATGTTGCTCTTGGTTGACCATTAGAGCCAATGGTGATATTTTCATATACCATAGGGTTACTAACATTGCCATTGTTCTTTCTCCACAAAAAGGTCATGTTATTAAAAGGAATAGATGTAGCAGAGCACACTAAATTAGCTGAGCGTCCTTTTATGGCAAGATGGGTTTTAGGATGTTCCACAACTTTTGGCTTGGGAGAGTCTCCACAGTTGTCTTCCTTGAGCTTAGTCACTGATACTCCTCGGACTTCAGATGGGTATGCACAGTTAGCTGTTACATACTTTTGTTCAGCTTTTTCTTTAATCCATTTTACTATCCATAGTAAATTGCAATCACACAAAAGAGATGAAGAATTCAAATGCAATTTCTTTAATTTTGACATAGAATCAAAAGCATGCTGTTGGATAGAAGTTATGTTATTTCCTTTCAGATCTAATTCAGCAAGATTAGATAATCCATCAAAAGCTCTTGAATTAATTGATTTTATATGGTTAGCAGCCAGGCTAAAGGAAATCAAATTCTGCAATTTTGAAAATGGTCCAGACATATCTTCCACAGTCCATGAGATTTTGTTGTTATTTAACTGTAGTGTTTGAAGCTGAGAAATATAACCAAATGCATCTTGAGAAATTGAGCTAATTTTATTATAGCCTAGATTAAGAGTCCGAAGATTAATTAAATGTTGAAATGATCGTCCTTCAACTTCTAACAAGTGGTTGTGTGACAAATCCAAAACCTCTAGGTTTGTGCATAATTCCCAGCTTCCAGAATCAATTTCTGATATTAAATTATTTGACAAGGATAATGTAATTAATGATTCTAATCCATACATCCAACCTTTAGAAATATTCCTTATTCTATTATGGTCCAGTTGCAACAAATTCATTGACTTGAATCCAAAAAAGGCACCATCCATTATATTGTCAATATTATTAAACCTGAGTTTCAGTGTTGTCAGATTAGACAAACCTTGAAATAGCAGTGGGCTGATCACATGTAACTTGTTATGGTTCAGCTCCAAAGTTCTAAGATTTGTTTGATTCCTAAACAAATGATTAGGAAGTGATTTGATTTCATTCCTATTCAGCTTCAAAACTTCTAAATTTGTCAGATTCGTCAAGGCTCCTTCTTCTATGAATTTTATATGGTTACTGTTTACATTCAGAATTCGGATCGAACTATTGGCAGGAAAAGTACCCGTGTCTATCGATCCAATATTATTCCTATTTAAACTCAGTTCCTGTATTTGGTCATGATGTAGCAGGCTTGGAATGAAATGAAACGCGTTTTTATCCAGCTTCAATTCTTGTAAATGCAGCAGTTTATCAAAAGCCTCCGTTACGTTTTCATTCAACCTATTATAGCTGAGATCCAATCGTTCCACCCACTTAGGAATTTTTGGCACAGACACGAAATTCTTCTTTGAACAATCGACGTACTGCTCCAGGCAATCACATTTGTGTGGACACTCAATGTTTTCTGCTTTCGTAGAAAAACATATCAGACGGATTATCGTTATAAACAACAACAAATGAGAGAGTCCCATTTTCATGCATTTGTCTAGCTGCCCGATTGTTACAACAAACGACGATAACTCTTTGTTCTTACATAATTCAGAACACCAATGAAACACACACAAAGTCTTTACTTAAATACACTTTTTCAAAATTCATTTCTGACAATATTCGCATTGTAATTGTGTTATAAACGAACGATTTGAAAAATAACTCAACATATTTACGGCGACCCACTCGACGGCCATTTTATTTTCTTCATTGTTTGTAGTGATGTCCATTGCGTACTTTGAGAATCGATAGTCAGTTACCGGTTTTTCTACTAGTCGATTTTATTGCCGGAATCGAATAAACATAAGGCGGCGCCTAGACCTATAATATAATTGCGCAATATTACGATATTGTGCAAAATTGACGTTAAAATTAAGAGTCAAACCGCACTGAGCGTCAGCTGGACTGCGCAATAAGACGCCTCAAAATATTCTTTGTATGAAATTGTATGAGACATAACCTTAGACATAACGAACAATTTGTTTCATACAAGGAATATTTGACGCGTCGTGTCGCACAGTTCCTCTGACGCTCAGTGCGGTTTGACTATAATTGAACATTGCGCAATTAAATTGTTCGTTTAGGCACCGCCTAACAATAACGCAAAAATGAGATGCTTTATTGATTGCAAAATAAAAATTTAATTGCCAATGACCGACAAGGACTTGAGGTGCTCCCTAGACGATCAATAAAATTGCACGTGAACCGTGGAGTTAGTATTAAGGATAGCGCAATGATTTTAAGCAACATAAATTAAGTTGTATAGTATTTTTTGTAATATAGCTCAATATTAATGTTAGTGAAGGATCTAGGGGCCCCACCTAAGAGGCGGCCTTGACGATTAATAATTAGATTGCGCTATTACGAATTGTACATTTAACCTTCACGGTTAATATTGAAGATTGCGCAATGAGCTTTAACAACAGAAAAAAATAATGCACAATATTTTTATTATAATATTACGCAATTTAATTGATCGTCTAGGTGACGCCTTACAGACTCATATAAAAATTAAAAGGCAGCCTTTTTTGTCAACTACTGGTAAGAAACCAGTAGTTGATGGTTATTGTCTATAATCATCTTTTGAACATATTGATTGGGGGCTTGATATAGGACATAGAGGAAAGTAATATATCGGGTATAGAGAGCCCTCTCACAGATTTTTTTGTAGACTACAAATGTCAATTGATTGGACAACTAGCGCCTCTACTAACTTCATCCGCAAACTTTTAATATGTATGTATAGGTATAGCTATCGGTGTGGATATGTCGCAGCCAACTAGTTGAATTAGCCAGCCAATTGGACGCCTAGGCGGTTAATAAAACGTCGACATCCAATGAATTAGCGGAAAATCAACTAGGCAAGTGACTGAAGGCAACGTTTAACAAGATGGCCAAACGTCATTTAGCCATTAGGTATTGGCTAGCTAATTCAACCAGTTGGCTGCGACATGTACTCGTATATGTCGCAGTCGAATGGTAGGTATAATCCGCCGTATTACCTTACGGCCAGCCGTTATTAAAAGCAGGGCCGTTATGTATTTACGGAGTTATTAGTCCTATATTGTAGATTGTGAACTCGTAGTTTTATGCAGCAGGCACGATTTCTGTCACGGCTCCGGCGCTGCGGGGCTCCGGCGGTCCCACGCGAGTTTATCGTCGCAGATAGGTTTAACGCTCACCACCGCAGCTTCGGCTTGCTGGCCGGCCCTGCCGGCCCTGCCGGCCAGCCTCAGCCGCGGTGGCGAGTGTTACAACCACCTGCTCCTCAACTCGCGGCCCGCCTCGCCCCTCCGCGCCTACGCGATTTTGAATTACACTCTAGGGGTAGGGCAGACAAGACTGCGTGAAGTCGGATTTACCACAATTCGTTTCTGCCATTAAAACCTAACTTTCACCAATTTTTTTTTCATAAGTAATAAGTTCGAAATAATACGCATTATTTAATAGAATACTTAGGACAATTTCGAACTTTATGGTTACTGAAGTAAGAAAATCATAACGGCCCTATTTTTGATATCGGCTGGCCGTAATGTAATACGGCGGATTATACGAACAGACAGCGACATATACTTGGCGGGATGGAATTTAGTCATTTTAAAAGGGCTGATTTTCAATAAGCCAAGTTGTTAAACGTTGAATGATTCTAGTTCAATCAACTATCGGCCTAGGCGTACAGTTGGATGTCGACGTTTTATTAACCGCCTAGGCGCCCAATTGGCTGGCTAATTCAACTAGTTGGCTGCGACA
>NWSH02000560.1:8529258-8541218 GCA_002382865.2 Heliothis virescens
GATTAATCCGCCGATTTACCTTACGGCCAGCCGTTATTAAAAGCAGGGCCGTTATGTATTTACGGAGTTATTAGTCCTATATTGTAGATTTGAACTCGTAGTTTTATGCAGCAGGCACGATTCTGTCACGGCTCCGGCGCTGCGGGGCTCCGGCGGTCCACGCGGTTTATTCGTCGCAGATAGGTTTAACGCTCACCACCGCAGCTTCGGCTTGCTGGCGGCCTGCCGGCCCTGCCGGCCAGCCTTCAGCCGCGGTGGCGAGTGTTACAACCACCTGCTCCTCAACTCGCGGCCCGCCTCGCCCCTCCGCGCCTACGCGATTTTGAATTACACTCTAGGGGTAGGGCAGACAAGACTGCGTGAAGTCGGATTTACCACAATTCGTTTCTGCCATTAAAACCTAACTTTCACCAATTTTTTTTCATAAGTAATAGTTCGAAATAATAGCATTATTTAATAGAATACTTAGGACAATTTCGAACTTTATGGTTACTGAAGTAAGAAAATCATAACGGCCCTATTTTTGATATCGGCTGGCCTTAATGTAATACGGCGGATTATACGAACAGACAGCAGACATATACTTGGCGGGATGGAATTTAGTCATTTTTAAAAGGGCTGATTTTCAATAAGCCAAGTTGTTAAACGTTGAATGATTCTAGTTCAATCAACTATCGGCCTAGGCGTACAGTTGGATGTCGACGTTTTATTAACCGCCTAGGTGCCCAATTGGCTGGCTAATTCAACTAGTTGGCTGCGACAGATATATAGGTTTATGTATAGCTATAGGAATGAGGTATATACTAAACTTCGTCCTTACTAATTTGCTTATTTGTAATTGGATAACAAGTGAAACTTTATCATATTACAAATAAGCAAATTATTAAGGACGAAGTTTAGTATATGTCACATAATAACTGTGTATTCAAAGTCGTTTTTTAATATTTTTTTACGCGTGGGAGCGGTCGCCATGTTTGTGATGATCACTTTGAATTTTGACAATCGGAAATCAATCATTAACTGCGTTGCTATCTAATAATATTATTGTAGTTTGATTTCTAGACAAATAGTTTAGAAATAATTAAAATACGACTTAAAATAAATTGGTGGTTAAAACCATATTAATTAATTTAATTTAGTGACAATTATATTTGTATCAATAGCGTCCCACCTATGGTGACTTAAGTAATTAATTGTTTAAGGATTGAGCTAGTAGATGGCGCTTTTTGGAAAAAAAATACCCCAATCTGTCAATGTATGGAACTGTCCTACCCTGATATAGGAGCTCCATGTAAAACACTGGTTATCAGTAGACATGTGCAAAACAGTGCACTACGAAGTGATGTGATATGTCATTACATTTCGCTCCGAGTAATATTACATTACACCATCACTTCAAACATCACGCGTGATGTTATGATGTAGCGCCATGCGATAGCACACCATCGCGCGTTCTAATGTAATGCAATGTTCTAGTGTAATAAGACATGTTATTGAAATAGTAACATAGCAGCGAGCGATACGATGTTGTCCGCTGTGTCATTATGATGATTCATTGATTACATGGAAGCAGTACACAATAGTGTGATAATGTGATTTACTCATTTATCTATACTTATTATAAACAAAGATCCTCCGCCGCGTCTGTCTGTCTATCTGTCTGTTCGCGATTTACTCGAAAAGTACTGAACGGATTTTCATTCGGTTTTCAACAATAGATAGAACAATTCTTGAGGAAGGTTTTAGTGTATAGTAAGTTTATGTTTTGTACAAACCAACGCCGGTCGGGAGCTTTCCAGGAAGCGAAGAACTAACTAAAATAAAAATATCGCAATATTTGCATTGCATTTCGAATTACGAAGGACAGTTAGTTGAGTACCTACCTATTTACCTACGAACGTACAAGTGTCAAGAAAATATAAACCCTTTTTATGGTGAAAATAGAGTTCTAAATAACATACATCACCTGACGAAATACGAAATCCGAACATTGCCGATGCGATGCGTTCGGGAGGGCTCGGTCGCGCGGTCGGTTCGAGCGTCGAGCGAGCGAGTCCGAGTCCCGAGTCATGTCGCGAGCTACTGCGCTGCTACCGCGCGCGTGATGTTTAGTGTGATGGTGTGATGCTTATTTTAGTCGAGTAATGTGCAATGTTATAGTACGCGCTCGGGTGATATTACGCGTGATGCATCACTCGCATTACTTACACATGTCTAGTTATCAGTTGCACCTGGATTTTCTTCAAAGACTTATTGTAATATGATATGATATAGAACAATGGGTGAATCCGGTGCAAACGTCCACCACAAATGAGATCAGAAAAAAGATTTGACTAAACAAAAAATCTTAACCTAGATTCCGCATAAATAGTTATGTATAACCTTCTATAGGGTTTTATCTATTTACCTTCAAAATTGTATCTTAGTCAGTGAAGCCATTATTGCATGGTGCCATAACAAAGCGAAATAGCTTTTTGCTGAACTTTTTTTACTGATTTTGACATAAAGCAATGATATGATTGAAATCCTAAGATGTTTCAACTCAAGTAAACTTTAGGTTGTGGTAGAAATAGTGGGTTTAAAGTTTAATGTGCTAGTAGAAGTAAGTAATAATATTCTTAAATATCCAAGGTATAACTTACTCAATCTTTGTACTAATCTATAATATAATAGCAAGGAAACATTTTTTTGTCTGTTTGTACCCTAAAGCTTCCGAAACCTTAACTGATTTGAATTTTTCACCATTGGGAAGCTAGACTATCCTTGAGTAACATAGGCTATATTTTATCCGGGTACGGGCAGTAGTGCCCATGGGGCGCGGATGAAATCACAGGCTAACAGCTAGTATATAATATATACGGTACATATAGTAGTTTGTTACTAATTATTTTTATTAGGATTGTCAAAAACTTTTCACACAATAAAGTACTTTAATAATGTACCTATAGTTTCTTTTCAATTTGTTGAAAATAAAAAATAGTTGAAGCTCTTAATGAAGTTAATTAAGTTTTGAATGTTATAGTTGTTAACTTGTTACTTAAAGAAAATCAGGGTACTTACATTATAGGCCATTATATTCTTTTTCTTGAGTGCTAAAATAAAAGACTATCATTAGTGGAAAAGTTATGAATATAACAATAAGCTTAAATAGGTGTGTAAAGTAATACAATTTGTTTTGCTAAACGCCCGCTATTTTACGAGTGTACATACTTACTATTAATGGATAACGCAAAAAATATCTATTCGACCTTTATATATCAAATCTTCACAGAACTTCTGTAAATATATAAACTATTATCCAGCGTAATTAATAATTCCTCAACAGGAATTGGGAGAGTTGGCTGAATAATATTGGATAATTTGACATTTCTATAAAATGACATACTTGTCACTTGTGACAACAGAGGACAGCTGTCACTTGCCATCATATGGTTTTTCGTTCAGAAATTCCTCGTTCTTTCCTTTAAAAGTGGCCTCATAGGGGATTGTATCATGTAACACAAAAGAGTTATCGCGGCCCTGAGGGCTCCAGAAGAATTAAAGGTGGATTTTTGTCTGTAAAACTCTGATACTCCCACTGTGAATGCAGCGAGGTGTGCGAGGGTGATTGAATATCCACCGCAAAAAAAGACTTCGGCTTGCTCGGCTTGTATGCAGCCGAAGTCTTTGTCTTTGCTGTAGTGGCTTTCTAAATTCTGTTTCTTAAAAAAACTAAATTAAAAAAGATGCTCTTAAAAGCGGGTCTTGAATGAAAATTTTCACGAATTTCGCAAAAAAATCTGATGTATAATTATGATTTGCTTTCAAAATCCAAATGCTGTATGAGTAGCATTACCTCTGCGCTTAAAATTTCTTGTGCACGTCACGGCACGTCATAAATGTCAATATCTGCTATCAAAATACTTATCCCAAAATTTTATATTGTTTTCATGAGAAATTGAATAGCATTGTAAAATGGAATCTTATGAAAGTGTTATTCTGGTTAAGAATGAAGTGTTTGTGTTTAAAATACCCCCTAAAACTTCAAACAGAGGATATAGGTAAGTGTATTCTTTTTTTATTTAGCGGGTAATTGTTTTGTAGGAAAACGATAAAACGGTGGGTGTTTTTTAGGGCAGCTGATTGGAACTTGCAAGAACCACAATGGACGGGGCGTATGCGACTGGTCGCTAAAGCAGAAGAACTGATAATGAAACTGGAGGACAAGACTTCTGGAGAGTTGTTTGCCAAATGCCCCATTGACAAATATCCGGGGGTAGCACTGGAATCCGTTACCGATAGCTCACGATACTTCGTCGTGAGAATTCAGGATGATAATGGCAAGATATCTTACAAATTCACAATATTTTACTGAATCTTGTAGCCCAGAAGCAGGTCAAAATTAAAAATTATAATGTAATTTCAGGTAGAACAGCCTACATTGGTCTTGGATTCGGTGATCGATCGGATTCGTTTGACCTAAATGTTGCATTACAAGACCATTTCAAGTGGCTAAGAAAAGAACAGGAAGGAGAGCAGGCCCCTCAGCAGAATCTTGATTTGGGCTTCAAGGAAGGAGAAACAATAAAAATCAACATGAAAATTACTGTGAGTACTGTGTTTAAACATGTATGTGTTTGTAATCATATTACAACAATAAACGGCAACTGACTCATACTTGTTAATGTAATTGTACTGAGTCATCTAATTAGATAGAAAAACTGTTTGAAGGATTTGTTCTATTGAGGTTTATAATTGAATATGTTTGTGTTTTGCAGAAGAAGGATGGCAGTGAAGGCAGTAAGCCACGCCGTGGCGTAGGCGCAGGTGGCGGAGGCCTGTTACCGCCCCCACCAGGAGGCTCCCGGCTGCCACCCCCACCGTCACCACAACACGCTCCTTCACCATCTGCTGCCGTTGCACCACCCGCTGCTAATTCTGAATGGGGTGACTTCAATTCTGCCAGGTAATGTATTATTGAATCTAACTAATTATCTATCTCAAATGTAAAAGATGTTGTAATAATTTTTTATTATAGTACCCTCACAAAAATATAAAAATTAGTTTGATATTTTTGTTCATAAGTACCTATATTTGACTAACCACTATCAGTTGTGTGGATTTCCCATTAAAGTGAACATGATTGGTAAATGTGATTGTTTTATTATTTCCAGTGTTCCAAGTCAACAACAGCCCGTGACACCCGCTAACCAACAGAACTGGGTGCAGTTCTAAGCTCACTTTATTACTATGTTATTGTGATTTGGTGTCTGTCGTAGGATGGCACTCACGTGTGTTGCACAATACTTAAAATTACTTAATTACGTAGGCATATTTTATCAATAGCTCTCGTATTCATTCTGTAGTAAGTTTAAATCAAATATCATTATTGTTATAGGGTTATTGTTATTGATACTATTAGATGCCAGATCACAATATAAGTTTACGCAATAAATATTATTAATTGATGTACTTTACTATCTGTATATGTTGTAACACTAAGTATAATTACTTAGATTATGTGGTAGGATATTTTTGGCTCTATATAATATTGTTGTTATCGTATGTTGTTGAACAGTGCATGTCATAGACACTATGTAAATAGTTGAAAACCTAAAACAAATATCACACTATGCTAGTTGCTATTACTATATATTATTAATATTTAAACCTTCTCTTACAAAGTATAAACCCCAGATCTGTATTTTTGGCATTTGTGACAGATGTACAAATATGAAAAAGTATAAAAGTAAAAGTTATGATTATAATAATTGTTTTTTTTTATTTCAAAGAATAACAATTGCTTTAGCATTGGTTTAGGCACAATCTTAAATAATGTCTTAATTAGTGTATCTGATCCGATATGTACCTAGCAAGTATTTATTTTGTAATTAAAACAGATTTTGAAGTTGAGTAGTATAAAGTAGTATAGGTACTTATTGAATGTAAAATAAAAATATCAATGTAACCAGTGAGTATTATAATACAGTCTTATGAATGAGAGCTTTGAACTCTTGACCCAGACAGCTACTTGCTTTAGTTTCTTACACAACAAACAGTTCAATCTCGAATAAGGTATTTTATCATAAAACTATTGTTTTAGGTTCAGAGTAACAGGATGAAATATAAATTTAACCGTTCATGTTTGTTTAAATTGATATGAAACCCCAACTTCGGCCGCTGACCGTGACTCCTGCGTGCAAGATGATAATTGACCTATCAAAGTGCTGTTTTATTGAAATCGAATGTTTTAAAGCACGCAAAATGTAAGTGATACTGAATTGGTGTACCTATTGCTTATTGCGCGCAGTTGTATGATAAGCTGATAAACGCCGCCGAACTGATGAATGTACCTATTTTTCTTCATGAGTCGTTAGTGAACCTATTTCAAGGCAAATCGATTCGTTTCGAATCGAATCGCAGTACTATCCAATAGTTTGATGACCGCATGGAACTAATCTTAGTATGGGTAGATTGCATAGTGGTGTAGAACTACCTATATAGAATGTTTTTAGGGTTCCGTATTCAACGGTTAAAATGGGACTCCATTACTAAGACTTCGTTGTCGGGCTGCAACCAGGCTTTATCTCCTCAACGAAGATAGCTAGACAGTGGAAAATTTCACAGATGATGTAGGTACCTATTTCTGTTGCCGCTATGACAACAAATACTAACTGAAAACTAGAATGACAAGTACAGAAGACAGCAGGTCAACGTCAACGAATCTGTCCAATTTTACCACTCAAACATTAACCTACCTCCATTGTGATAAGGTGAAAATCGATTGCAGAAATTTGACAGATTGTGGTAACTTGATGTGCTGTCTGTGCCTATACGTTTTAGGGGCCGGTTCCCATACGACAAACGTGAACGCAAATGCGCTAGTCCGACTCGCGCTTGGCCGGTTTTATTTTGCTTTGTGGGCACAACAAAGCAAATTCCATGGTTTGTGCGCTGTGGCTGTGTTTAGACGCGAATGGGTTGAATAGGTAGGTACAGGTACCTATTTTATACAGGTGTATTGTTGTGGCTACCCGGTAGACAGTCGTTTTTACGGAGCACTCTACCTTCATCATCATCACCGTAATTTTGTAACGAAATGAAATGAAATGAAAATTTATTATTTGCTAGAATATAGGTACATACTAACATGGTCGATAAAATATAAATATGGTCTCACTATATTCGACTTATTATCAAGTCATGCAAATATTTTCGCCCCTAAGGCACTTAAAATTATTATTAGGTAAGAAGGTACAATCAAGTAGTATTAAGATGTTATTTTTCTAGAAGGTACTCCTTAACAGAATAAAAACATTTATCAATCAACCAATTTCTTAGAGATTTTTTAAATCTATTCAATGGTAGCTCTTTAATATGAGATGGTAGCTTATTAAAGATTCTGATACACATAGGGTAACAGTTTCTGCGGTACATTTCAGTTCGCATGAATGGTAAATTTAATTTATTCGGAAATCTACAGTTAAATGCACAATCATCACCAAGTTTCTTAAACATATCTTGATTTTATTTAGTGAATTTGCAAACTTCTTCTATATATATGCATGCTAGAGTCAATACTTTTAGCTCTTTGAATAGCGGTTTGCAAGATGTTAAATTATCAACATTACAAATGGCTCGAATACACCGTTTTTGTGAGATAAAAACTCTGCCAACATGCACCGAATCATGAAATACTTGTGTGTATGAGAATGGGCATCAATGTATTTTACAGATTTAAAGGAACAAACGATTAGGGTTCGTCGATACCTAATTGCTTTGGTATATAATGGTCAAAAAACTACACAGATTGCAATAGTTGCTTATTATTCGTCCATCGCATTCCTCATATTAATTCTCTAAAAACCGGCCAAGTGCGAGTTGGACTCGCGCACGAAGGGTTCCGTACCATTATCTATGAAAAATGAACGTAACTTTTATCTACAACTAGCCAAAATATAAACATTTTTCGGGCCGCATAAAATAACTTTGATTTTCATACAAATATATGAATAATAAAGTTATAAATTGCGGTTTCACACGTTTAGTGTATGGGGACCCCCCTTAATATTCTATATTTCTTAATTTTTAGTATTTGTTGTTATAGCGGCAACGGAAATACATAATTTGTGAAAATTTCAGCTTTCTAGCTATCACGGTTTATCAGATACAGCATGGAGACAGACAGACAGACAACGAAGTCTTAGTAATAGGGTCCCGTCTACACTTTGGGTACGGAACCCTAAAAAGTGGCACTGCTTGATTTGCAATGTCAATTTGATAGTCAAGTGGGGTCAAGTGCATCAAATGTGACAAAGATACTGATTATTATTTGTTTTTAGCTGTCTGTCTAGGACCAACCATAAACTACTTTAACTGCCTCGTTGATCTAGTTGTCGCATAGCCGACTGCTGTGCACGAACCCGAGAGGGTTCGATTCCCGGATGGGGCCGAAATCCCTTGGTGGGTTTTAGAAACTTTCGCAAAGCAGCCCAAAGTCTGGTAGTTGGTGACTGATAGGCACACCCGTGCCTCGGAGAGCACGTTAATGTCGGTCCTGGGTCTGTTCTTTCTACAGTCGTGTCGGATTGCCGACTCATCGGGCTATGAGAGCGAGGGAATAGGGAGAGCACCTGTGTCTACGCAAATGCTTGTGCACTACCTATAATGTGTCTCCTTATGCCTTATATGAGAACAGCCGTGGCCGACAATCGGCTTTGGACGCCATTATCATAACTAGTTGTGCATCCGGTGCGAGCTTTTAATCTTGCAACCTTATCTTAAAACCACATATCTTGTAGTGGTCCATGCCACCCTTGTCTTCGCCCTGTGTGTCTGGGTTCCGCTGGCACAGCCTTAAACGTAACGTGAACAAGAGCTCTTATTTACACACTTAAATCTCAAATGTAATTAATTATATAGGACTCGAAAATCACAACATCGCTGTAATTATTATCTTAATTAAGGTGAATGCGACGACTAGAAGCGGGAAATTCAAATATAAAATGGTTTTTTCATGTTTTACCTAAGTTAACATTCAATATGAGGCGTGATCTTATGATTGGCGGTTATAATATCCCACAAAGTAATTTCTGATGTCCTTGTTTAACTCCGAAACTTCTTACAATTTAAATGTACTGTAGAAAACGTTTTATTGGAATATCATAGTTTCGTCAGTTATAGTTCAATAAATAAGAAGTTTTCGGAGTTAAACAAGGACATCAGAAATTACTTTTTGGGATATTATAACCGCAATCTTAAGATCACGCCTCATATTGAATGTTAACTTAGGTAAAACATGAAAAAAACCATTTTATATTTGAATTTCCCGCTTCTAGTCGTCGCATGCACCTTAAGTGTTTCATTTTCATATCGTGGCTTTTGTTGTTGTCATATCTCTCATTCGTATATTTGGAAGAGAAGTAGGTACCTTCTTTGCAATGTTTCTCCTTATTTTAGACGAATCAGAACAGATTTAACGCCAAGGTTAGACTCATTAATATTGCTTCAAATCGTTTGACCTGAACGAAACACGCTAGAAAATTGAGATGCGACATTGAATCCATTACCGAGATAACTTATAGGGTGCGAAAGTGCGCTTCCGAATTTTAATCGAGCCTTGCCTATATTTACCTGTAGGCGTTGAAATAAGCTGTGTGGAAATGTGCTTACCGCATTCGGTATCAGAATAATACAGACTCTTATAGGTACTTAAGTACCTAGGTATCTGGCTAATATTGATGACAAGCTTCTGCCAGCGGTTTCACCCGCGTCCCGTGGGAAATGCTCGCGCACCCGGATAAAAAGCCTATAGCCTTCCACGATAAATGGGCTATCTAACACTGAAAGAATTTTCAAATCGGACCAGTAGTTCCTGAGATTAGCGCGTTCAAAACAACAAACTCTTCAGCTTTATAATATTAGTATACCTAAAAAAAAGTAAAAAAAAACTTTTAAGGAAAAAGCTTTGTATTTAAAACCTCTAAAAAGAGAAAATAAAATTTTGTCAATAATAAAAGCTTGTCGCGAGTTTTACCGCAAATTATTATGATATAGGGTAAAGGAATATTGATATGTATGTAAAACTCGCGACAAGCTTTATTATTGTCAAAATTTTATTTTCTTTTTTTAGAGGTTTAAATAAAAGCTTTTTCCTTAAAAGTTTTTTTTTACTTTTAATTTAATTTTTTACTTTTTAGTTATCGCCATTATTTTAGTTACTATTAACAGAGCTCTTTCATTAATACCCATATTGTAAAAGTGGACTAAAGGTAACTATTCCGCCATCCTGCATGGTCCGCCATATTGGAATTCAGAATGACGTCATGTACTTTTCAAATTACTCTCAAACGAGCCCTTTCATTTGATACCCATATTGTATAAGTGGTTAAATATAACTGTTCTGACATCTTGTATGATCCGCATATGGATTTGAATGACGTCACATATCTTTCAATATATTGTCATCCAAACTAAACGCGTCCACGAATTTCAGCACAAACGGTTGAATATATCTACTTCAAATTGAGTTCAAGATTTCACCCGAACATACAAATATATTTACATACATTGCAAGTTAAATAAAAGCTTTTAAAATAATATAGATTTCGGTTGTAAACTAGAAATAGACGTAGGTAAGCAAATCAGTTCAGACCAGCGAGGTTCTTTTCATCCGTTTATTTGAAAGAGCAAAGAAAATGCTAGGCAACGAGGCACAAAATTCTTCCGAGGCTCTTGAAAAGTTGTCGAACATATGGGTAACATATCGTCTATGTCTGGAAGAAAGGGACATGGCAAAGCTTTCTGATATCCTTTCTTGGTCATTTAAAGGGGAGGGGACTCGCAAGGCCCCTCCGAACGTGAGGTGGCCCACGTGGTCCACGGCCAACATTAACCAAATCGCCACCCCTCACTCCGATTCTGGCTACTCTTGGTTAACCTTGTTTCTGTCATGTCAAAGTGCCTTGCAACTCTATCTAGGCTACCTATTAGCTGCGATTATGCATGAATTATTTACAAGGTCGCCTAAGTGAAACTTTCTTAAGCCGTAATGGAAATACAAAACAGAATCCATTTAGATTTCGATTTTAAATTCTAGACGATTGATAGTGGTTTTCGAAAGTAATTTAGATTTATAACAAGACCTTTATCTTCAATAGGTAGTAAATATTTCAATGAAATTGATTCTGAAACGATACCGATTTTGATAGTTATTGTGAACAAACACGTATTTAGACGAAGACACTGCTTATTCAGTTTGAAGGTACCCGAGCAAAAGTAGTTAGGGCTTAGGTACTTACCTACTCCCTATCCCTTATTAACTCATGCAGTTAGTACCAAAGCAAACCTAGGCAAGTGCTATGTAAGTAAAATACAAGCCACGTGATCATTCATTATTAATTCAGGTACGGTAGTTTCTAAAATGCACCGGTGTAACGTGTAGCTACTTAGGTAGCTATATAAATTATCTATAAGTATTTACATACGTTATGTCCTTAACTATTTGGATGTATTCATATACCTACCTACTTAGGTATACTGAAATACACGCAATTGAGGATGGATGTCACAACGAACTGGAACCTCATTGAGGAAGGCGCCCCTCCATATACACTTATAGCAACCAGCGATGTAGCAATGCGTGAAGACCTGATGCTGCAATACGCCTGATACGCAGAGAAAATCTACCGCAGTACTCGTTATGACAGACCGAGTATGGGCTGATACTGTTGCGGATTGCGCCCAACGCGCTGCTAACTCCGGCAATCTCAGGAAGATGTACAAGGCGACGAAGACCTTGGCCGGACCGGAACAGAGAAGAAGAAGCCTTTAAAAGTAAAAGAGGCCAGCTGATTGGACATCGGAGGACAGCTTCAACGCTGCGGGAACACTTTGAGGAAATCTTCCGAGTCCCAAACGACGCCGTAACCGCGACCAATATCCGGCTGCCAGCTTGCCCACACAATACCTGGACATCCGAG
>NWSH02000560.1:8552980-8583385 GCA_002382865.2 Heliothis virescens
TCAAATGGTCTGAAATTATAAATACACCGTATTTATACAATGCCTAATTAGTTACTGAAAATTATGGCTTCCTGTTTTATCCACAACGAAATTATAGTGGGTCGAAAATAGCCTGAATTGCTTCGAGAANACGGACAAAAAAAACCTACCGACTTTTTTAAAAAAGCTTATATTTTGACGCGTGAATTTTCGATTGAAAAGTAGGGTACTTNCTTCTTAAACTAGTGGTTCAAATGGTCTGAAATTATAAATACACCGTATTTATACAATGCCTAATTAGTTACTGAAAATTATGGCTTCCTGTTTTATCCACAACGAAATTATAGTGGGTCGAAAATAGCCTGAATTGCTTCGAGAAAAGGATGGTACGGCCGTGCCGCTTTTTCTGCTTGACTTGGCGGGGTGCCACTGGTGCCCCCTGATATCAACGGACAAAAAAAACCTACCGACTTTTTTAAAAAGCTTATATTTTGGACGCGTGAATTTTCGATTGAAAAGTAGGGTACTTTTTTGATATTAAATGAATATTCAGTGTGAAAAAATAAAGTTTTCAATTCCAAAAATTGAGTGTGTTTGGTACATACAAAGACAAGTTTTCACTAAATTTGGTAAGAAAAAAACTTTTTTTGTAGAAGATAAATATAAAAAACCAAAAACTTAGTTTTTTGAATTTTCTACAAAAATTATGAGGTATGTGAAAAAAGTTGAAATACAAAAGTTGTAGATCTTTTTATTACCTACAACTTCGTCATTCAACTTTTTTCTATAGGACTTGTAGTTTCGCCGAAAATCGCGATAAACCGATTTTTACCCTTAAAAGCTCCCCCCCTCCCACTTCCCGACCACGAATGGAGTGGAATTTATTTTTTCTTCCATTTTTATCATATTCTCTTCCTTTTGGAATAGGTTTCATTCTACTATAATTTTATTTGACTTTTTGCCTTGTTGAAAGGGATTGGCACTGGTCTATACGTGGTTAACGACGGTTTAAGAACCTACATATACTTACAATACATTATAAATATAATTTTGTAGAAATCATGAAATAAATCTTGGTATATTTAGGTAAATATATGTTTTTGAGTTATCTGAGGTGGCCAAATATTAAGTAGCTTCTGAATCATTCTGGTAGGTCAACCGTACGGATGGGAGGAAAGGGCGATTATCTCGAAGGGTTTATAGCATCCATATATCGAAAAGTGTTGACTGCTGTGAGGAACTGAAAGATATGGTCTGCCCATAATTTCTCATGTCCTATAAAAGGGGTCAAGTGCGTAGCTTCGTAGCACGACTACGTAGAATCCAGCTCCGTCTTTGCACAGGCTACGAGAACGAGGTACTACGACACTCGTAGCAGATGCCTACGTATTCAGTAATCCGTAGCAAGGAATCTTTTAACCTCATTTTGAAAAGGCTTCTGGAGGTTCTGTTTTTCTTGAAAAATAATTGGCTTACAGTATATTAAATTTGAATTTCACATATTCCACGTCTATTCGTTTTAAAATAATGTTGCATATTTATTCGAGATATTTCAGTTGCAAAATGTAACGAAACAGCCGCAGGTAATGGAGGTATTGGGTACGAATCGCAATATTGAGAATTGCTGAAAACGTTGTGCACACGAGAACAATGGATATCCATTTCGCAGTTCATTTAGGTAGCTTAATTTTTGCAGCGTGATTGTCCTACTTTGGAAGTTCAATAAATTTACGTTGCACTATGCACTGAAAATGCGGTAGTGAGGCGGGTCATTTCAGCTTAGACGAGCTTTACTTGCTGCATAATTTTTTCATAGTAGGTAGGTAGGTGTGTTTCCTGGTTCTAGGTCTTCAGGCCTTTTTTTTATGTCGATGGGAAATCATCAGTATGAACCTTCCCGCTGTGGGTGACAGCGGGATCCCGAGTGTCAGACTTTTACTGACTAAAACCCACCGTGTTCCTTCGGGAGCCCTTTGTGTGCCGGGCCGCGGTAACTCTTTCGAACAACCTGCAGCCCCCACGGGCTCTGGCCCTAGTGGGCCCCGCAGGGGTTTGCTGACACTCTGAGGAACGCGTGGAACAACGCGCGCCGCCGAAGACGGAAGGACGATGAGCCACCCGAAACTCACCGCCCACAGACCCACGCCTACGGTGGCCGGGAGTCGTCTCTCGCCCGACACCCAACGCCCGTGGTGTCTACCAGGTCCACCGCGAGCCTAGGGATTGTCGTTGAGAGAGACAGGCCTTGGACATAATTTGTGCTTTTACCGTAATGCTTGTTTGTATTACACCGCTCATCCGATATATGTTTCGTCAGTTAGTCAGATAGACTGTTGCCATCATACAGACACTAATTCGAACTCAAAGAACTGAAATAATTGGCTCAATTTGACAGTCGCTTCCAAGATGTCGTTATTTGTAAGTCAGTCTTTCAATACTGGCCAAATAAGGAAACAACGGGTTGCTCTTCCGGAGTGCTGGCAGAAAACTTGAATGCCATTAAAAACATCCTGTAAAAAACCCAAGTCTCGCAGCAGCTCAGTCTCTCTATCGTAAAAAGTTTTGAGATCCATGTAATACCAAGTCAGTTAATCTTTTTAGTCTGTACTTAAAGGACTTTCTGTCTTAAGTTATTACATAAGTTAATATCATGCCAATATTAAAAATATATTACGTTTTCAACAAATAGGTCGACTTGGCCATCGCCAAAACAATATTAATAAAAAAAATGCTCATAGAAAAAGAGCAAAAGATCGAACAACGTGACCGTCGTTACATTTTCATTCAAGTGCCCACGTTGGTTTATATTGATTGATTTTCCTCACAGCTCAGTTCGGATCAGTTCCGCATCAATCGTGATAAATGATGACGAGGCGTGAAGCGGTAACATCGCTAATGTTGCCACTTACAGGGGTGACTATACAATATTTTTAGCCGACTTCACAAAAAGGAAGTTCTCAGGTTTTATGTACAGACGACAGCACATCAAGCCACAATCTGTCAAATTTCTGCAATAGATTTTCAACCTTATCAAAATAGAGGTAGGTTAATGTTTGATTGTTAAAATTTGACAGATTCGGGTACCGTGGCCTGCTTTTGTATCTACTAAAAAAAATCCCTCGCAGGACAAGAAGGAAGAAGATGCGTGGGTAGGCCCCCCAATAGATGCATGGACGATCTGGTCAAGATCGCCGGGTTGCTGAAGATCGAGTTGACTGAACCACCTGTCTGTGTGATCACCTGTCTACCAAAAATGTACCACTTGCATAACATATGAAATGCTAATAAAAAATTGAGTATAGGCGAACCTTGGGGGAGGCATTTATCCAGCACTGGACGTTTTTCGGCTGAAATGACGACGTACATAAATACATACAAAAAAGAGACCCTAGATCGAACCTTACTTTACATGTTTTTAAAAGTCGATTATTTTTTGCAGCGCCAAGTCTAATGACAGCAAGGACGCAAACACTCGCGCTAGAGTTAAGGTGCTTCAAATAAGTATCATAACACAAAGCTCTTACGTATTCTTTGCGCTTGTTCAGCGGCGATAGTTGTTAGTTGTACTTGTGAAAGTTTTCGAGGATTTTTCATCTTATTTTCTGACTGTGTCGTGTGTTACGGAAAAGTGTTTAGAAGTCCTGTGTTATCGGTATTGCCGTTTTCATTATCAGTATGTATCTACTTTTTATTTTAGGTGTTTCGTTTGTAGACTCTTTTTACTTTGATGATGCTCCTTTGATTGATCAAACGTCCAAGGAAAAAATTATGTATTTTTTTTTTATACTCACGTATACCAATTCAGTATTGGGTATTCCATCAATAATTATAACAATCAGATTTCGCTACCTTATCGTATCATTTAACTTGCGGAGACCGTCCATTACTTCTTATTAATGTAAACTGTAGCTGTTCAAAAATATTCTAGTCTCACAGAAGAAATACTAAACATGCACATAACACGCGCTCGTAACATAGAATTACGCTATAAAGCGCGGAGTGATGGGTATCACAAAGTTGTTAGGGTCTAGTGCTTTCCCAGACTTTGTATAACGTAACAGGTATTTAGAATATCAGTTTAAGTGTTATTTATTTTGCATATACTTTGTAAACAATGCTACCGATGATATCACCAGTAAAAACTTCGTGGGGAGAAAGAAAATGGCGAAAATGTCTTGCGGCTAGTCTATTCATCTACCTACATATTGTAGCTAAGCTACCTATGTATATGTTATTAGGAATCTACAATCAATCTATATTTAACGCAGTTCTACAAATAGTTTGGGAATTTATCTGTTTTCCCAGACGAGATTGAATTTAAATTAAATGTGATTGAAGGATTTATAATAAACGTGTGTGCGTGGGCGTCGGCTGTTTTCCGCAGCTGTCGATCACCTAAATTATATTAATTATCAAAATATAACGTCGAACACATGATCCAAAAGAAAAACACGGTAAACGGATTTTGAAAATCATTCAAGAAGTAAACAAGTCATATTTCCATTTCAGTCGTTCAATACATTTATGGAAAAGTAGTAAATTATTCGTAAAAGCAAAAATATTGTCGGAGCCGACGTTATTAACTTGGCAGAGTCAATTTCGATTTCTCTCAATTTGAAATCAACGTCACATGAAAAACTGAATGGTTCATAATTTTATTTTCCGATTCTTAAAATTGCGTTACAATTTTTACATTACATTAATTTTTTCCTTTTTTCGCGTAAGCCGCTGTGCTGAGTCGTATTTTGATTCAATCATCTGGTATTATGTTCGTACGTATGGAACAAATGGCCGTGCATTGTCGATCGATAACTACTGAGCATGGCGGCAGCAATCACGGACACGTTAATCACGTTTTGTATTTCGCTGTGATTTTCATTAATGCTTGGATTTAGAGCCAATATCGAGGGTACAGTGCTAAAACCCAATAAGTGCCAAAAAACGAAAAATGATTCTTCGGTCCATCTTGATGGTTTTTTTACGCTCTTTTCAGTGGTGTAATCAAATTACCAGATTTCACAGTGTAAAGCAAATTACTTTGTGTTATAACCCAACAAAGTGGCAATGCTTAGCCATAAATTAAATGTAACTCGAAAGTAACAATTTCACACTTATTGGGTTTTAGCACTATACCCTCGATATACCTTAGGGAAAAATGCTTAATTTTGACCTTTTTGATTTTACTGTACATAGAGAATCAGTTTATAATGTAAAGTTCACATAAACAAGGCACTATCTTCACATAAACATGTATACTGTAAGCCCGAAAGCGTTGTTGCACGAAGTAAAGGCTTCTCCGAAAGGGATTCGAATACATTTTCCAGGAACTTAGCCCGGGAGCCGTGTGTACCAATATCAAGACTAGTTAGTTCACTATAATATTTCTAGAGAATCAATAGCCTAACTAGATGACCTAGAGCTTTTGTTCCTGCTTCCTCTATTCAAGTTACCAGTCTTGATAATCTTAATAGGATTTAAAGCATATTCATACCGATATACGGTAGAAGGAAACTCCCACGTCATCTATCGGATTAGGCCACCTCCGCCTCCCGATACGTCACGTAAAGGGATCCAAGTGAAACAATAGCAGTTAATACAGATCTGCATACTAACGTGTAACGCTTACAGCATCGCTGTTTTTATTGGCTATAGAATACGTGACGCGACTTCCAATGACAGTGATTTGCTTTTCAGAGATACAACCCGCGTCACGATTTTCAGAGAGAATGTGTTAGGAATCGACGCCCTTTGAAGGATTAAAATTTTCATTTAGCCTTCTTCATCGGGAAACTAATTACTTTCATTGAAATAATATGATTTTAATGAGGTTACAAAAACTAATCAAAAAGGTATACACTTGTAAGAATGTTTTGTGTTAATCAAAGCTAGTTCTCATATTTAATTCTGGAGGAAATAAATTGCAATAACACGACCTTAAAAATAAACTATCTAAACTATAGTCTGTTTAAACCATCTGTGTATAAAGGAATGGCGTTTTGAACTATTACGTTAGTCAACGAAAGTCATATCGCCGAGCTAAAAGTGCAAAAAATACAAAAACAGTACACAACTACATACAGAACTACACTTTTTCCAGCAGTGAGTGAAATCTGTACGCAACCTGTATCATAAACCACCGTTTGTATACAAACCTGCCTGAAAAACAACTGTTTGCGTTGGCTTACAAACACATAGGTGTTGCATATGTGTGCATGGTGTACATACACGAGATTACAGTTCCACAAGCGTGTGAGGCAATCAATCACGCTCCCGTGACGCGTATGTGTCCCGCCCGATAGTAATCATACAGCAAATAAAACTATTTTGTGGAGTTCTGCTCCCGTATTTGTTCAGTGCTAGCGGTCCAATGTGATACGGCATATGTTTAATACAGGTATAGCTATAAAAGAGATGTATTATGTTATGATGGCTACAGCTGTAGTGGATATAGGCTACGTAGTGGCATAGCTACGATAATAGGGAATAAGAACTTTTATAACGTTAATTTGAATAGTTAGCAACTATGATGCAACCGTTTACTTTTGCATCATGGATGCCAACGGAAAATCGTTATTTGTCGTCGATTATTATAAGCAGCATCCGTCTCTATCTTGGCAAAATGCGTCAACAGTTTCGTAATATCATTTCCTCAGTCCATATAATCCCTTAGTCAGCTCAGTCAGTACCCGAAATAATTTGCTATTCGTAGTCGAAATAGTTTCCCATTCAAGCATGGGTTTAAATATTAACAATAATGGATGCAATAAAATAAATAGAGCGATGTTAATACTCAAGGGATAATTAAGTAGCCAACTTCTACGTGGTCGGAATAAAATAGCGCACGAATTAAGAGTAATTCTGCCATTAACCACATCTCGTGTTTCCTCCTCACAAAATAAAAGTAAGGAGAAGGCAATCCTGTTTACCTATTTACTCCGCGCTTTTCCGATACTTTCTAATCTATACAATTTGATTGCGAAGGAAATAGACAGTTGCAACGGAGGTAAATGGGATTCTTTACAGGAAAGAAAAAACTTGTTCCAGAAAAAGACGACGCAACCCTAACGAGACTAGGAACTACCCTTGTTTTTCGATCAGCTGAAAGTTTGGTATTTTCAGTTAGTTACGTAGGTATTTACATTTCCAGTTGAATGAAGTGGATGTTTCCATACTGAAAATAAATGATAAGTATATTCAGGAAATGTTGGAGAAAAGTTGGTAGTTTGAGTCAAAATATCGGATAGTTAAACAAGAGTAGAGCTCCAGTTTATAAGTGACGTAGTTCGCTCGGGTTATGCGCATTTGGTACACTTCGCACTTGGTACACCATGCTCAAATGGTACACTTCGCAAATGGTACACTTCTCAAATGGTACATTTCGCAATTGGTACACTTCTCAAATTGTACATTTCGCAAAAGGAGCACTTTTTAAGATGAGTGGAGATTTGGAAGGAATTGACTAAAAATGAGAAAATTTTTGGTTTGGGTGGACAAAATAATTTTAATTAAACTTTACATAATCGCTATAACATTTTTTTTAATAAAGAAAAAGTCACTGGAAAATATTTAAAATATAATTATGTAAGAAAAAAATAGATTTACAGCATAAAGATGTCATGATAAAGACATGATATAATATCATATTATATCAATGACCTTTATAATAGTACGATAATTATTGTTAATAATTAAATAAAAGCATTTTTTCATAAATTCAGAACCTGATTCTCAAAAACAGGTTATAAATAATATACATAAACCTTTGTTTATTACAAGACTTAGTAATTATTACTATTTTATTTATAAACAAGTAATTGAAAAATTGTATGTTGGTTTTGTATAGCATAATTAATCAATTTCTTACATAATTATACTTTAACTATTTCCGAGTGACTTTTTCTTTATTAAAAAAATGTTATAGCGATTATGTAAAGTTTAAAATTATTTTGTCCACCCAAACCAAAAATTTTCTCATTTTTAGTCAATTCCTTCCAAATCTCCACTCATCTTAAAAAGTGCTCCTTTTGCGAAATGTACAATTTGAGAAGTGTACCAATTGCGAAATGTACCATTTGAGAAGTGTACCATTTGCGAAGTGTACCATTTGAGCATGGTGTACCAAGTGCGAAGTGTACCAAATGCGCATAACCCGTTCGCTCGTTGCAGCGTCAGCAAATTGCATTTCACGGCTCGCGAGCCCTGAGCGCACGCTCCGAGTGACGTCGACACGGCTCCTACGAAAACTGCGAGAATTTTAATTAGATATATTTATACAAACGTTGTCAGCTCGTTATCTATTTAAAGTGTATGCACGGGTTTATTCTGTTGGTACTGCGACTTAGCAACAATATACTTTTTTAACAGTGACCAGAAAAACATGGTAAACGAGTAGTAACAGCACTGTTATATGTTATGTATAGCTAAAAACAAATAAATAACCCAATAGACTGATTAAATCTATGTTGTTACTGTCAGCCATACAAACAAAGAGACGTTTAGAACGCAAAACTAACAGAACAGAAACAGTTCACAAAAGGTTTTCATTAATTCAATATTCTAGACAAAAGAGTGACGATGAAAGGTAAAACATGTAGTTGTACTGTCGCTAGTCAGAAACGTTCATAAAGATTCATTTGATGCTTGCGTCACCTACGCTTAGGTTGACAATAGACAGATTTTAGGAAGGTGTTATTCAACAACTCTACGGCATGTAACTATATTTATCTCCATAGCTATTCTTAAAGGGTCGGCAAACACTATAACAGTAGTATATACTTAGAAGTAAACACGTACCTGTATCAATCATTAGATAAACAGCTATTAGGCAAAAGCAAATAACAGCAAACATCCACATTGTTTAAGTTACCGGGGGAAAATAATAAATCATAACTGAGGTCCGAAAAAGAAAATATAACAGGAAGTTGTACGAAACCAGAAATCTTGGAAAATTTCTTGAGGCGAGCCTTGGTTTATATTGCGAATCGATCAAAATGTGTCAGATTAGCGTTGACTGTTGCGAAGCTACAAATAACAGGAACGACAAGAAAAGTTCAGGAATAAAAACAAGGCATTATTTGCGGCCGTTTCTCAACGGAATGGGACGGTTGAACATAAAAATATAAAAATATATGTGTATATTTTGCCTCTAAGTTTGTTTGTTAGAATAGCTGCAACACAGGTAAAATTTTGCGGTGTTTACATCGTGTTTTCCTACAAAAAAAGATATGCAATCAATCTTGTATGCAAATTCAATTAAAAAGAAATCCGTTTTGAGTGCGTAAGTTTTTTATCATTACGTGAGTAACATGCAAATGACTAGCGTATTTAAGTTTATAATCGTGTTTTTTATTCAGATACAGAAGGAGTATATGCCTATGGGAAATATAGGAAAGAAAATCCGTTTATTGTAATAGCATTGCCTATTTAATGATCAGATATATATCGGCATGAAACATCTGGTGTACGTGCGCGCCTAATGACCACTATTATTGACGGTCATGGCAGATATTGCTATCACTGTATTTTGAAGATTGCCTGATTAAACGGTTTAATATGGAGTCTATGAAATTATCACGTAGGTTCAATTGTTTATTTTCCTGAAAATGTAAGGTTATCAATGTACTTTCCGGCTATATTTATTTGTATCACGAAGTAATAATGTCTTACAAACTATTTCTATTTTATAATATTTACACACTTAAAATTAAACATAAAACAGCGCATCAAAAAATTGATCCTCATCGCTGTCAACCGGTAGTGTACCCAAGAGGCTGGCCGCATTGCCACGTTGAATGGCAATGCTTAGTCGCTGGGCGAAGTAAAGGCCAGCCTTATTATTTGAAACTTTCCGGCTTAGAAATGAAGTTACTACATTCAATCATATTTTTCTTTGGCTTAACCTATATTGTGAACAAAAAGTAAAACAATATAAGTATCATAAAAACAACGTAAAAAAAGTTTCGACTTTTTTAGATGCGTTGTTGTTATCCGTATCCAGATTTGTTTGCAGACAAAACTTATTTTACTAGCACAAACAATAGTACAGAAAATATCAACTATTGATACTTTACGTACTACTTACTTAATTAATGCATTTTACATATCGAAACGAATGAAATAAAATTCGGATATTGCATGGATCAATTTCAATAAAACGTCAACAAAGCTCGCACAGCCTGCGGCCATGGTTCATTTTCATGAAAGCATTCATAGTATTGAAGCATTATTTTTTCTCCTTTGCATAGGTTATTCTGTAAAAAACATGACAATATCGTGAATAGATTTCATGCTTCACATAATAAATTAGGTATGTTTAACTCTTAGCCATAGACATCCACGATACACGGCAATTTGTATACCCGCTGCACAAGGCTGAAGTCAGGCTTCAAACCTTTATTCAGTTGAGAGAACAGATTCAGTAATAGTTTGATAGCCGTATAGCGAACTCCGGGCATGCTTCAAGCTAGGCTGCGGCAAATTAAAGCGTGCCTCACTCCGTCACAAGCAACGACCTACATTTACATCATTACTTACTTTATTACGCGGCGAAGGCTCCTTGCACAGCTTTGCATTTTATGGACAAGTTATTTTCTGTGTATGTTTTAATGGACCATATGAGTTTACGACTACTATTTCTGCCCACTACTTGACCTGCTACTTTTCTACTTCAAATAAGTTTAATCTTATGGGAGTACTTTAAAATGAGGTGTCCCAGGTTGCTACGTGATGTATCACAAGAAAATCTTAATATGATGACGCACCACGTAGGGAATGTATAAAGGAGGTCCCTTGAGCTGCGGCTCAAAATTTTGCATTACAACACGGTTAGGTGTCAGTGACGTCAGCCTCAGTGCCTACCTACATGCATAAGAACAGCTCATTGTATATAGACCTTACAATTCAACATTTCCTTTCTTGTAAAGCTTTTGTAACCTGTGTAGGAAATGCCGTGGGCGCCTAAAAATGATCAAATAATACAATTTCAATATTCTACGCCCATTACCTGATTGCAAGATTGTATTGCTTACCACAAGCCTGTGCTGGACTGTATCTAGGGTAGTGTAGTTTCAATGCCGCATTGTGGAAAACTGTAAAAGCACTCAGTCATTACGAGTACGTCATAAATGCGAGAACATGTTGTGATGAAATTTTCCGACATTTTAGCCTTATTGAAGGATTATCAATTTTTCCTTTCTCTCTCCGGTCTTTGAAAACTGACTTCTTGTATGATGTTGATAAACATGCTATTTCATCGATAAGGAACGTTTATGCCAGCGCTGCAGAGGAGATCGGCGCGTAATTTCCATTTTATTAGCTCCAGACACGTCTACGTTTATTTAAATTTAATTCTAGTGTTTAGTTTAATTATCAACCCACCAACAGATTGCTAGCAATAAATTTGTACGAGTTCCAGATAATAACAAGATTTTTTAAACATATGCAATTATTTATGAGCTGTTTCTCAGAACCTGAGATTTAGGAATGCTCGAGTGTTTCAAGAAAGTCCTATATTTTTCTTGCCTGGTAGACCTTTCTTTGTTTTATAAGACTATGATACTTGGACNTATTTGAAACTTTCCGGCTTAGAAATGAAGTTACTACATTCAATCATATTTTTCTTTGGCTTAACCTATATTGTGAACAAAAAGTAAAACAATATAAGTATCATAAAAACAACGTAAAAAAAGTTTCGACTTTTTTAGATGCGTTGTTGTTATCCGTATCCAGATTTGTTTGCAGACAAAACTTATTTTACTAGCACAAACAATAGTACAGAAAATATCAACTATTGATACTTTACGTACTACTTACTTAATTAATGCATTTTACATATCGAAACGAATGAAATAAAATTCGGATATTGCATGGATCAATTTCAATAAAACGTCAACAAAGCTCGCACAGCCTGCGGCCATGGTTCATTTTCATGAAAGCATTCATAGTATTGAAGCATTATTTTTTCTCCTTTGCATAGGTTATTCTGTAAAAAACATGACAATATCGTGAATAGATTTCATGCTTCACATAATAAATTAGGTATGTTTAACTCTTAGCCATAGACATCCACGATACACGGCAATTTGTATACCCGCTGCACAAGGCTGAAGTCAGGCTTCAAACCTTTATTCAGTTGAGAGAACAGATTCAGTAATAGTTTGATAGCCGTATAGCGAACTCCGGGCATGCTTCAAGCTAGGCTGCGGCAAATTAAAGCGTGCCTCACTCCGTCACAAGCAACGACCTACATTTACATCATTACTTACTTTATTACGCGGCGAAGGCTCCTTGCACAGCTTTGCATTTTATGGACAAGTTATTTTCTGTGTATGTTTTAATGGACCATATGAGTTTACGACTACTATTTCTGCCCACTACTTGACCTGCTACTTTTCTACTTCAAATAAGTTTAATCTTATGGGAGTACTTTAAAATGAGGTGTCCCAGGTTGCTACGTGATGTATCACAAGAAAATCTTAATATGATGACGCACCACGTAGGGAATGTATAAAGGAGGTCCCTTGAGCTGCGGCTCAAAATTTTGCATTACAACACGGTTAGGTGTCAGTGACGTCAGCCTCAGTGCCTACCTACATGCATAAGAACAGCTCATTGTATATAGACCTTACAATTCAACATTTCCTTTCTTGTAAAGCTTTTGTAACCTGTGTAGGAAATGCCGTGGGCGCCTAAAAATGATCAAATAATACAATTTCAATATTCTACGCCCATTACCTGATTGCAAGATTGTATTGCTTACCACAAGCCTGTGCTGGACTGTATCTAGGGTAGTGTAGTTTCAATGCCGCATTGTGGAAAACTGTAAAAGCACTCAGTCATTACGAGTACGTCATAAATGCGAGAACATGTTGTGATGAAATTTTCCGACATTTTAGCCTTATTGAAGGATTATCAATTTTTCCTTTCTCTCTCCGGTCTTTGAAAACTGACTTCTTGTATGATGTTGATAAACATGCTATTTCATCGATAAGGAACGTTTATGCCAGCGCTGCAGAGGAGATCGGCGCGTAATTTCCATTTTATTAGCTCCAGACACGTCTACGTTTATTTAAATTTAATTCTAGTGTTTAGTTTAATTATCAACCCACCAACAGATTGCTAGCAATAAATTTGTACGAGTTCCAGATAATAACAAGATTTTTTAAACATATGCAATTATTTATGAGCTGTTTCTCAGAACCTGAGATTTAGGAATGCTCGAGTGTTTCAAGAAAGTCCTATATTTTTCTTGCCTGGTAGACCTTTCTTTGTTTTATAAGACTATGATACTTGGACAAAAGTTCGACGGGTTGCTTTTGTTTGAGAAATTTTCGCACCAGAATAACAGCAGGTTTAATGGACTTGAGAAGGATGAGGGGGTGTCGGTGCAGCCATTATGACCGGCCCGTTAATTTAATAGATTCCTTTCAGGACTTACTGATTCGATGTTTATGGTCTGTGATATTGTATACTTAATTTCAATTTAGCGATGACAGTATGATTGAACGACCAGGATCTACGGACTTTCCTTTCAGCAGCTGTGCGTCAAAACGTTATAATGAGGTCAGTTTTCCAATATTTCGTACGTGCTTCAGATCGGCAAAGATTATTTTGTCATTGACATTTTCATTTTTTCCTGGAATATTCAATGTTAGACAGTTTTATTTGTTTATATTGAATGTCGAGATCAGGCTGGCGTGAAAGTACGTGGTGTGTATATTTACACACTTTTTATAACTTCCTCTTGAATTAATTTAACCGTTATATCAAATTAACATTTTTAATTACTTCTCCATAAAGATAATAAAGGTATCCATAAATAAAAAGTCATTGTTCAACATCAAATTGTCTTTATTAAACTTTATGGTAACTAATACTTTGTACTACAAGATTAAGTTTCAATATGTACAAAATATGTTAAAAACGTATGCGTAATCATAACGTTTAGTAAAATAGTTTAGATTTTAATCAAAGATACAGAATTAAATAAATAAATAAATGAGATTTTAGGCACTGCACGTGTTTAACATCATATCACATTCATGGCTTCTATACAACGTACACCACATTTATTATTCTAGTAAGCGTTTCCGTTCTTATAACAATTATTATCAAAGATAATTTCTGAATTCCTTTTCTCTACTAGAATTTACATTTATTTAATAATAAATATATAGTGTTTGGGCCCTACTCTTGTAGGACCATAAATAACTCTGTTACTCTCACTACACCCGAAGTCAAAACAAATGCCTAAAAGTTAAATGTTGCAGAATTCATTAAAGTTTATACCAATAATGAATTATTACGAGGCAAAAACGTTTATCTAACAATCTCTATCTACTTAAATTTATAGAAATATGCTTGGAACATAATAGAAGTAAATCTAAAACTACTAGGTATATTGCTTACAAACAGTTTCAGACAATATTTATACAACATTTACCGTTATTGGATTTCAATTAATTAGCTGTAATCTCTGTAATATCAAATTTCTTTCTTATTTTTAGGGTTGTTTGTATCATTATGTCAATAACTTGATAAGTTCGTGGAATATTGTTGTAAACAGAAAATTATATCTGGAAAAAATATCGCAAGAGACTCGTCACATAATTGTTATTAAAGGCGTGGGCGCATCAACGTTTAATAAGAGTTTCAATATTGAAAGGCGATTTTAAAATATGCCTTTGGTTGAGGCAATGCTCAGACAAACTTACTGGGTTTAAAAGTAAGTAAAAGTTGTCAATACTTAAAATACTTTACAGTCAGTGCCTTGAAAATTATCTCGCATTTGTGATTCGCCAAAGGTGAATGCTACTTTAAGCATACAAAAAAAAGTCATTACACTAATTTGGTCACACTGGAGAGGGTTCAAAATGTCCTATGAACTATATTTTTTTTAACTACTTAATAAACTAAATAGCAATAATTTGCCGTACTTGAGAATAGACATTGTTATTCAAACTTTTGACATAGTCGTGAACATTTTGGCACAAAGTTGAAGTGAACCAGGCAGTTTCGACAAGGCCCAGTTATCTAACTCGTAATATACACCAAGGAGTTAGTTTACTGGTTACTAATAACTTCAAAGGAAGACCACATCGTGTTTCTATAAATAGATATAAAATGTATTTTGAGATCAGAGGGAGATTTGGTTCGAAGATGAATTATGTTTAGTATTGTCTTACATAAACATACCGAATTATCGGCATCTTATGAATATGTTTTATAAATAGAGAAAAGTTTCGTAGAAAATATACACGGATAGGTGTGAGGCATAACGTCAATATTTTACAAAGAACTTTTCCAAGGATAGTCTGTTCTTGACAATCCTGCTTTTGTTATGACAGGCTGAACCTAATCCGTCGAAAAGATTTCAGGATGCCATAATTTTGAACATTAAAGCATTTAATGTTACCTACTGGTAATATTAGAAATTCTTCCCAACGTCTCTCTCATTCATTAAGACTAAATGGTGACTAGAAAAAGGGGTTTTTATAGTCTAATTACAATAAAAATAAATAAAACTTCTCATAAACTTGATATGTACAATCGTTAAGTATGTACTTTTCACTTATACATACTAACTAGAAAATATTCGTAATGATATAGATAGATTTCGTTGATTGAGAAGTACTGATACAAATTGCAATAGTAGGTAAGATTTATCTAAAGTAACAATAAACGAAATACACTTATAAAGTAGAATTTAAGGTAACCAAATTTACAATTAAACTAATGGCATTTATTATTGGAAGTCTAAATACTAATGAGCATATATTAACACGAAATGGAATAATTTACTTAGCTGTTGATGTTGAACTTGAGGCTGCGTGTGCTGGGGTGAGTGGAGCGCGTGGCGAGCAGGCGCTCCGACGCCTCGCACAGGTCGCTGGTCGAGTACCTGCTGCGTCTCAAACCCAAACTAGTACTCTTCGCTTCCTTCTCAGGAGGTTTCTGAACTTCGTTTTCTATTTGAACCTCGAGGTCTTTCACGCTGTCAGTAGGACTCCTGATCGGCTCATACTTCTCGCTAGTTGTGCTTGAAGGGGTCTGGCTCCCGGTTTCAGTTTCAACTATCTGCTCGAGTGTGCTGGGTCTCCGACCACGCGTGTCCGCATAGTAGTCCACGGTGCCAGGCATGACGGGGGCAAGGTTCGCCATCGGATCTATGCCTAACAGCAGCATCACGGTGGCTGGATGCTCCATGATATATTGCGTTATGAGGTGCAGGAATGGCTCAGTTTGTGTAGTCTTGTGAGCTTTCGGGCGCTCTGGGGTAAGGGGTCGCTCTTGCTGCTGAATACGAATATTCCACATTAGTGAAAGAAAATCTCATTCAATAATTAAAGAAAGTACATAAAATTTAGTATGGCACTAACCTGATCCCAACAGAATACGTCTGGAGGATGGCTACAGCTTCGAGCAAGCTGGTTAGGTGGAGCGTTCCACTGAAGGTTAGGGTTGGAATGTGCTGCGTGCCACCCGGTGGGAGCCGTCATCTCTTGCAGCGCTTGGATGGCGTGGCGAACCTATCAGGAAACACATTAGTTTTAAAGTATCAAACTTCAGCTGGGCTCCAAAGTTTAAGCATAGTATCGGAATTTTGCAAGAATGTTCTTCCTGTTTTCAAGTACTTTGATAGATTAGTTTGGTTCGCAAACAAACGTTTATTAAACGTTCGATCATTACATCATACAAAAGTGAAGAACTATGTTATGAGATCATAATACATCCTTGTGTGAAGACTGAATGATATCATTGTGGTATCAAGGATTTTTCATAGTTGTGAAAGAGTGGGTCGACATGGGATTATTAGAGACGTGACATCATTGTTAGACTTGCCTCCATGCTGAGCGCGGCCACGTCGTGATGCAAGCTCGACACCTGTGTGTCAAGCCTGTCGACAGATGACCTCGTGTTGTGCACTTCTAAATTCAGTCCCTCCAAAGAATCAGCTCTCGAAATTTTTGGCGTCGCTATCGAACGCTGCCTTTCTATCCTTTCACGTAATTCTCTATGAGACAACCGCGGTTGCCCGTCCGTCCTGGAAATTCAGATATGTTAGTATTGAAAAAAAAAACGCCGTTGTGTAGATTTGTAGAACACATATTTCATTTTAAAATAATGAATCAGGAAAACAATTTCATTTATACTAACATAACAGAAAAGCAATTTCAATTTACAAAAACGTTTGCTTTCATATTTTAATCCAAACACGGTATATGCAATATTTAATATTTACAGGTAGATAATTCGTATTGAACTAATAGTAGATGTGGAATGGAACCTGAATTTAGTATGCCGCGGGCTATTCGTGTTGGACCCGGGTAGCTTTTTGGGAGTGAGTGCTGTGTCTTCGGCTGCATTCTCATCATCTTCTGATATTGAAGGCAGCGTGAGCGACGGGTGACCGTTCCCGTCAGACTCAGCTTCGGCTTCGTAGCCTTCTCGCAAGTTGTAAGTCAAGTCATGTTGGATATCGTGGATAAACTCTTGCTGGTACTCAGGATACAGACGCAAAGCTTCAGCCAAGCCACCCATATGTATGCATTTTAGGTCACAGTACGTCAGAGCCTGTAGATGTAAAAGCAAAAAGTTATCGTATTAATGAAATTGACAAAACAAAAATATACCGGATTAACTCGCACGGGAATGATGGCAGGGCAGCTTTTAAAGTAATTTGATAAATTATTAATTTAATTTACCTTAACATCGCTGCTCGATTTCACCACAACATCAGGATTATTCCCTTGCGGGTGGGCTGAGCCAGAACCGTTGTAAGCTTGCAAATGGGTATTCATATCACATCCAACCAAATCTCCTTTACCTATTAAATAAACGGTTCGTGAATATTTTTACGTATGCCACATCTCTACAGTAATAGATAGATGAAAGTGTGGAGGTACGAACAATGAGTTCATTTGTGTTTGAATTGACTCACCCAGTATAGCGACGACCATGTCGTTCTGCATCACTTCCATGGACCCGTTGCATATGTAGTAGATGTACGTCAGCGCGTCCCCTTTGTGGACGAGGTACTCGCCCGGGGCACAAAAGTTGTTTCGAATGTGAAGAGACAGCAACTTGAGACAGCCTTGCGACGCTGATTCGAATATCGGAAGGGATAATATCTCACGGTGTAAATGTAGCGACACGTCACCCCTTAGCTCTTCAGGAAATTCTTTGAGAGTCTAAAAATAAACATGCCTTCATAACCAGATCCAGGAAATATTTTCTCATATGACTTCAAAGCGGTAATCTAGATTTGCATACACATATAAAGTCAGTTCTTTACCATGTAAATGAGATTTTTATAAAAATAAAAGGGCTTAGTAAAAATACATATTTAAAAAATGTTACTGAGTTGAGGGGATTAAGTTTATCGCATTATATTTCGTTTCCAACCCATTTAGCCCGGTTGGGGCTCGGACGAACTTCAAAGCAGTGTTATCTTATCCCCGTATCTCCATTAGATACTTCTACTAACGCAGCAACGATCTTGTTCGTAGTTTGTCATTTTGAAACATTCGTTGTTGGGGTTTGACAAACTTTTAATTTGGAGGTGCCGCTCTTTAGATCGGCAATAGAGACACATTTTGAATAACGTTTGGTTACAACGGAGAATACCACAACGACGTCTGAGTGAGCGCGCTGAGCGGAACGACTTTAAATGAAAGCTTTCTACGTTGTGGCGTATGTGTCATAGTAAAATTGCGGTGCCTTGTGGGTGTTTAGCGTTACTCTAAGGAGCACACTTCTCAAGATGTATTATTTGATTATAACAAAATCTTCTATACCTACCTCGTGGATATCGATGCCATGGTTTAACGACCACATAGTCTGGAAGTAATCTTGCATCCGTTGCTTCAACTCTTTTGGCACTTGGTTTATGCTAAGAAAGTCTTTGAGATCGCGCCATTTGCTTTGATACATGGACCGGCGCGAATACATTCGCTGTATGATAGCCGTCACGTTTCCGAACACTACGGCGTGCATCAGTGCTAAAATAGTGGAAATGTGCAATTTAATCCTCAACATGTTATCTCGTATGAAGTGGCAATGAGGTTGACGCTGTGGTTTTAAGCTCGTTATTTGCGCACCGCATAAAGTTGCCAGTGTTACTGCGATGTTACATAATTAAAACATTAATTATAATGAGCTATTGTGAACGAATTCTCGTACGCTTGAATAAGTACTTGATACTAATCTACATTAGGTTCCACTTCGTTGCATTAAGCCGTTCCGAAATTAGATTTTGACAGTTTTATATTAACTTGGATGTTATCGATGATCGATCAAAGAAGCAGTGTGTTCTGTGAAGCTGTTTAATTTTAGATCTAGTAAAACATGATTTGCTAGTAAGCATCTTGAGTTGTATAAACCGATTTCAGTGTTTACATTTGCTTACAAGTCAATAGAGGAACTATAAAAATGTAATATTCAAGGTAAACAAGATAGAGTGAAATGTGAATGTGGGGCAAGAAGAAACTCGTGAAGTTAGTACTGGTGCGAAAATAGATTGTGATGTACGGAAGCGATGTACCTCCGATGAGCATAGTTATGATGCTGAAGATTTTCTCGGCGAGAGTGTTGGCCGACACATTGCCGAAGCCCACGCTGGTGAGAGAGGAGCACGTGAAGTACAGTGCTGTCACATAACTCTCACTGTGCGAGATGTTTGGGATCGGCACTTTCAACCTCTCCGCCAGATTGTTTATCCATCCTAGAATTAAACAAGTCAATTTATCCAAACGAACCAATAAAAAAGTTTAATCTCGAAGAATCTTATTGATGTGTCGCGCGGCTCAAGTTTGCACAAGTTGAAATCAGATTGCCAGATTTTATATTGAGTTCATTTATTTTGTGTATTCTGCAGTCAAATTTCGTACGTACCGTTAATATTTAGTCAAAGAATATTAGTTATATAAATATAATCTTTTGAGATTTTTTCATAAAAGATTTCAATACGAAATATTCATTCATGTAAAAAATTACCTAGGTCCCAACTTTCGTTCTTGTGAATTTCAATCTCTTTGTCGGCTATAATGAACCAAATGCAGGCAAGCCAGTGAGCCAGCAAAGTGAAAGAGAGCATTAGTAACGTCAGTATCAAAGCCGAGTACTGCGAGTATCGATCCATCTTCTGTAGCAGCCGGGCGAGTCGCAGCAGTCTTGTTAATTTTACTAAATGCACGTTACCGTGTGTCGACTCCTGTATGAACAAAGTAGCTGTTTAATTACTCACAACGTACCTCAAAGAATTTAATATAGTAGGTTCAGTCAAATGCGAAACGCTCATGTTCCGGAATGTGGTGGCGGGCCTGAGGCCGTTACTAGTTTAACATTAAATGAATAATAACGCTGTTAAATTAATTAGTTGGAAGTGTTAACTCACCGCCCCGCTGTATACGTCGGACGCGTAAAGTAGGTCAAACGGGAGCGCCGCCAGGAGATCCACCACAAACCAGCTCCGGATGTAATTAAGGGCTATCGCCTTAGAATCGGAGACTACTTCTCCTTTCTTACTTACGAATGTCGTCCGGAAATTGAGCACTATATCTGCAAAATGCATATATGGCATGTAAAACTTTCCGTTATGGGATATTAATAAGTTACTGAAGAGATTTACCGATAATGAAGAGCGCTTCTACCACGACATCACTCGTTACACTTATCCTGGGGTGTCCCTCGTCAACGAAACTGGCATTGTATGGAACCACTACAGCCACATAGAACGTGGCTATAAGGATGAGCCAATCCCAAAATGTTTTAAACACCCCGTAGTGTGATATTATAAATCTAGACTTTTTTAATGCTGATGTTTTATATTCAGGCAACGGAGGGTCCGATGAGTGTAATAGATTCTGAAATAATTTACATTATTTTATCGCACCTTTTAAAAGACAACAGTTTAATTACAATTTTTAATTTACACCGACACTTTATGTATGAACAAAGTTTTCACAAGTACTCAGGACCGACCCGTCCGAAACTGAGAGAATGGGAGATGCGGGTGCCCGAGTACCTACAACAAATGGACAATTAAACGAGCCTCTTGGTATAAAACAAAGTTTACCTTACTAACATTGTTGAGTTTTAGTTTTGTCTTCATTTTGTCCGGTTTATAATGTCCTGAAAGCTGGTATAGAACTGCCCTAGAGCGTCGCCTGCCCATGTTCGCGGGCGACGGCGCTTCGGGGTCAAGATTGCCATTCGGGTCTGGAAGTAGGCAACTAGATTCAGCGCGGAACCGGGCGCCCAAGAGTGCCGCTGCGGGTACAAATGGGGATAACGCTAGAGTGACCACGCCAGCCGAAGGCCGCACCGCGGCTCCTGCATGCATAAACCACCCTGTTACACACTGGCCCACTGGCTAAGAACCAGCTACGAATAATGTCTACCTAAGTAAGAAAATATTGCCCCTTCATGGATTTTCTTATACAGACGTAATAAAGATACTTCTCGATATTTTTATAATTAAAATATACCCTCAAAATAATTGATGTGAAATAACTCAGTGAAATCGAATTTTGAGGAAAATATGTCGCCGAAGTAAATAAGATACAAGAAATATCTTTCTTGATATTATATAAGAAAATCGTCAGTGGGCTGTAATGCTGCTTTGATACCACGAAAGTTCAAAATGTCGAAAAATAAAATTATCGGCGATTTCATAAAGGTCAATTATTATTAGGTCAATACTGTCATTTATTTCCACTAGCAAACAAATGCTAGTGATAAACTTTATTATTACACTGTTAGGTAGATATTAACACTGGGGCTAATTTCGAACTTTCGTGAACTTGTATCGAAAACAGAATGTCGCCAGAAATAAAAGTAAGCAAGTACCAAGCAGCTCAAAATATGTTGATAATAACCATCAGTAAAATTAAAAATATTGTGATGGAAACAAATTCAAAATGAAGGTAAAATTTCAAAAGCACGAGTAAGCGAGGGTAGACCTACAGCTAATGAATTTTTGATCCAAATCCATTTGGTTTTAAAATTTTCATATTTTATGGAATTTCCTAATGGTTTGTTTATGTGATTATTAAAAGGAGTGTTTTCTTCCAAAATACTCATGACCTTCGACGATGATGATTTTGGTACCTACCATACGACTTAGCTTTCTACATTTGATTGTTGGTATGTCATCGTTTGAACAAAGAATAATGCAGAAAATGAAGTTCCTATTCCACTAAGTAACCTGCTCAATAATATTACATATTCATTTGAAAATGACAAGAGCAATGATGCCATCTACATTTTACAGATTACTACGACTACTAAGTAAAAAACTAACGTTAATGTTTAATCGATTATACGAAGTTTTACCTAAAACATCCTTTAAACAAAAAGGTATTTAAGCGCACATCCAGCGGGGACGGATCACTTAATCCTCAATTTGTAGACAAGTACTCTTCTGACTTGAAAACATTTCGTAATTACACGAAACGGTTAGATTCTGTAGTCATTACAAAGCTGTTTACTTACAGTTTCTAAATTAATTACAAGAAAAGTTATCCGTTTCGGCCAACTATTCCTTTAATGGTTTCAAGCGATGGAATACAAAACTTTTTGGACTATGTCTATTATTGTCTATGCCTACTTTTTTATTTAAAAAAGTGTTTTATTTTTCACTATTTTTACTTACCAAAAGAGGTTTTGTTTAAATCAATACAAAGCATGTTTTTTTGCTTTTCGAGTCGAGATTTCTGGGATCAAAAAATATTCGTTGGAATGAAAATTCCCTAGATGGACGCGGCGTAGACTAACACATTTAGCTGATTGAAACTAGTCTGAGTGCTGCTTGTGCCACAAGATACATTGGAAAACGTTAAATAGAAATGAAAGCTTTTATTTTCGAGACATGGGGAAGCCCAAAGAGGCTTTTAGTGCATATCTAAATTGTTATACATAGCTTTTTTTACGTTATTCGAATGATATTTTTTCCTAGTTGATACAAACATATTTACTTATCTCTAAATTAAAATCAGTTTTATTATTTTTTTTAATGGTTTGGGTAACAACAAACATTTAGTTATTTAGTGAAAATTCTTTTAGTTCTTCGAGATGAACGGAAAATGGACGAAGAGATCTTATCTAACATACAACTTTATTTCTTTTTTGTGTTATAAAAGCAACTTTTATACTACTCATGTTTATTTAAGTGTATTTGTTCAAATTTATCTACGAAGCAAAAGGATTAGCGTTATTTGTCTAAAGTCTAACAAAAAGAAAGCATCATGCCATTCAGAGCTGAAATAAACAGAATAAAAGCTTTTAAAAAACTCTTTAATCTGAAATAAAGTGAGGGTTTTAAAGTACTACAAATGCAATTTAACATCGTGAAGTGTGATAAGAGAGTAATAAGTTAGGTGTTATGCTGTGGTTCATGCTTTCTACGAGTACTAAAGGAGTATAAAGTTTGGTTTCAACTGAAAATACAGGCGGTTTGATAATATTCTTATCACCGATATAATTTTTTATGTGTAACACAATTAAGTGGTCGTAGATTATTATATGCCTAGCCTTTTCCCAACTATGTTGGGGTCGACTTCCAGTCTAACCGGATGCAGCTGAGAACCAGTATTTTACATGGAGCGACCGTCTGTCTGACCTCCACAACTCAGTTACCCAATACCCATTGGTAAGACTGGTTGTCAGATTTTCTGACTACCCGTAACAACTGCCAAAGATGGTCAAAAGACAGTCGGGACCCACCATTTTTTCGTGCCTTCCAAAACACGGAAGGACTCGTTATGAGAAGATATGATCGATCGATCAGCGCGGCTTTGACTTAGCCACGAGCTGGTAGTCTCAAGTAGCAAGTAGTCGTCCAAACACGTTAAAATTCTTAAGAGTTCCTTTTTCTTATTCCTTGAGAGCAACTCAAGGAATATGATAAGGGCTTGTTACATTTTGCCTTTGAACTTTATTCTTTGATTAAGACGTCAGTTCACAAACGATGGTTATAATCTTCCAATTTTTTTTATAATATACGGAGAATATTTAAGTGGATACATTTTTTTATAAAATTACACGATACCGGAATGGATTCTTATGGTTAAAGTATCTTCTGATTTTTTTTATAACTTCGATGACAAGATCTAACTATATTTTAAGAATAATATATTTTCAGATTTTCTGTACTTAATTATTGGTATAAACCGCTTATATTCACAGTCATTCATATCGCATGTTGTGCATTGCCAAAAAGTTTGCTAAAGAAGAAGTAAAACATGTGGAGATTGCGCAAAGTATGGACCATAAAACGAAATCATTTAAAGAACGCAAACTGGCGACATGTTCAATTTCAGTATTAAACAAGGGGTATTAATCAATATTTAAAGTAATTAATATTGTTACTCAAAAGTTAAATCGAAATACAGGGTGGTTTCAATTAATTTGATATACAATTTGAAGGTATTCAAAGGGTATTTGAATTCTTGAACAAACAGCCTATGCTTCAAGTTTTATTAAACATTGCTGGCACCGCCGTAGCTGGAGTAACAAACTAATCTCAAATCTTGCCAGAATTCAAATAATGAACTTCCAAAATGTGTACCCGGCAAAGCTTTTGACAATTGCCTTGTTTAATTTTTAGTTCCGATCAAGAACAATCTAATATTATCTACATTTTGAAATTAATGAACACTTGAAGCATTTGCCATTAAAAAGACTTTGTAAATTAGTAAATAATTAATTGTTATTATTAAAAACAGGCAAAATTAATTAAAATATTATTAAAAAAAACATTTCATACTGTTGTTGTTAAGCTTACACCTACTAGGTCCTTTGCTAATTGGTCGTCGTTAAGACATCCTCATTAACTCAAAACGTGTTAAGTGATGCATTTGTAGATACAAAGAAAAACAATTGTATTATTGTATTCGCTACGGAGTGTTTACTGGCTAAATCTATTTCTATCTACTCAGACTTATTGCCTGTCTAGCTACAGACTAATTGTATAAGTCTACTGTCTACACAGTGGGTACAATACTCGTAGAGGACTTTACCGTGCGGTGATGCTCGCAACTCGCTATGGCAACGGGGAGCTACGGGAGCTCAATCTAATGCTATCAACCTTTAAGATGTACCTATAGCACTAGAACAACGTGCTTAGTGATCAATTAATACAAATGCACAACTGTCAGCATCCTAGAAAACATCTCATTAAGTATTCAGAAGGCTTCGGAACAAGGTCAAGGTCACTATTTGGAAAGTACTTGTTATAATTTTTTGTGGGTTGCATTTTGTTAAGGAGCTTCAAGTATCATCATTACAAGGTACTCACCGCTGTCGAAGTTCTCATTCGTGTTCATGGCGGCCATCTTGGTGTTGGTGATGTCCTTGAACGAGGCGAGAAATAAAACCACTTCTCGTTTCTCATTCTTAATTGGCACGATGTCGAGCAAACACCAAAAGGGAGATCCTGTAAGTTAATGAATGTTAATTTTCATTGAAATGCAAACGAACAAACGACTGACTTAAGAATCATTGATTATGTATGAAGCTTTCAATTGTTGACCGGCGTTTGAGACTTAAATGTTCCATAAACGGGCATCATATTGAAGTACATTAGTCTTTTATATAGTGTCAGCGGAGGATCGTTCAGAAGGCAGTTAAGATGGTGACGAGAAGCAGCTGGCTGCTTGTAAAAGTTTAATTTTGTCGAACGGAATCGTAAACCCCTTATTGGTTTTTGTTTACGATTGTGGCATGGACGACGTTTTGCAAAGCCTTTAATGCAAAGGATCGAGGTCTGAGTTAGAAAGTTTTGTTTTGGATATCTGGGAGTTTAATGACTCTCAGTACTTTTTTTTAATTATTTCGTAAATTTTTTGAACGTTTTCCTGAAGTTTGCTGTGCAGACTGTGCAGTATTCATTCGTCTTGCTGTTTAATTCGCTTATTCAAAGCAACAAATGTAGTATTATAATAAAANATTTTACATGGAGCGACCGTCTGTCTGACCTCCACAACTCAGTTACCCAATACCCATTGGTAAGACTGGTTGTCAGATTTTCTGACTACCCGTAACAACTGCCAAAGATGGTCAAAAGACAGTCGGGACCCACCATTTTTTCGTGCCTTCCAAAACACGGAAGGACTCGTTATGAGAAGATATGATCGATCGATCAGCGCGGCTTTGACTTAGCCACGAGCTGGTAGTCTCAAGTAGCAAGTAGTCGTCCAAACACGTTAAAATTCTTAAGAGTTCCTTTTTCTTATTCCTTGAGAGCAACTCAAGGAATATGATAAGGGCTTGTTACATTTTGCCTTTGAACTTTATTCTTTGATTAAGACGTCAGTTCACAAACGATGGTTATAATCTTCCAATTTTTTTTATAATATACGGAGAATATTTAAGTGGATACATTTTTTTATAAAATTACACGATACCGGAATGGATTCTTATGGTTAAAGTATCTTCTGATTTTTTTTATAACTTCGATGACAAGATCTAACTATATTTTAAGAATAATATATTTTCAGATTTTCTGTACTTAATTATTGGTATAAACCGCTTATATTCACAGTCATTCATATCGCATGTTGTGCATTGCCAAAAAGTTTGCTAAAGAAGAAGTAAAACATGTGGAGATTGCGCAAAGTATGGACCATAAAACGAAATCATTTAAAGAACGCAAACTGGCGACATGTTCAATTTCAGTATTAAACAAGGGGTATTAATCAATATTTAAAGTAATTAATATTGTTACTCAAAAGTTAAATCGAAATACAGGGTGGTTTCAATTAATTTGATATACAATTTGAAGGTATTCAAAGGGTATTTGAATTCTTGAACAAACAGCCTATGCTTCAAGTTTTATTAAACATTGCTGGCACCGCCGTAGCTGGAGTAACAAACTAATCTCAAATCTTGCCAGAATTCAAATAATGAACTTCCAAAATGTGTACCCGGCAAAGCTTTTGACAATTGCCTTGTTTAATTTTTAGTTCCGATCAAGAACAATCTAATATTATCTACATTTTGAAATTAATGAACACTTGAAGCATTTGCCATTAAAAAGACTTTGTAAATTAGTAAATAATTAATTGTTATTATTAAAAACAGGCAAAATTAATTAAAATATTATTAAAAAAAACATTTCATACTGTTGTTGTTAAGCTTACACCTACTAGGTCCTTTGCTAATTGGTCGTCGTTAAGACATCCTCATTAACTCAAAACGTGTTAAGTGATGCATTTGTAGATACAAAGAAAAACAATTGTATTATTGTATTCGCTACGGAGTGTTTACTGGCTAAATCTATTTCTATCTACTCAGACTTATTGCCTGTCTAGCTACAGACTAATTGTATAAGTCTACTGTCTACACAGTGGGTACAATACTCGTAGAGGACTTTACCGTGCGGTGATGCTCGCAACTCGCTATGGCAACGGGGAGCTACGGGAGCTCAATCTAATGCTATCAACCTTTAAGATGTACCTATAGCACTAGAACAACGTGCTTAGTGATCAATTAATACAAATGCACAACTGTCAGCATCCTAGAAAACATCTCATTAAGTATTCAGAAGGCTTCGGAACAAGGTCAAGGTCACTATTTGGAAAGTACTTGTTATAATTTTTTGTGGGTTGCATTTTGTTAAGGAGCTTCAAGTATCATCATTACAAGGTACTCACCGCTGTCGAAGTTCTCATTCGTGTTCATGGCGGCCATCTTGGTGTTGGTGATGTCCTTGAACGAGGCGAGAAATAAAACCACTTCTCGTTTCTCATTCTTAATTGGCACGATGTCGAGCAAACACCAAAAGGGAGATCCTGTAAGTTAATGAATGTTAATTTTCATTGAAATGCAAACGAACAAACGACTGACTTAAGAATCATTGATTATGTATGAAGCTTTCAATTGTTGACCGGCGTTTGAGACTTAAATGTTCCATAAACGGGCATCATATTGAAGTACATTAGTCTTTTATATAGTGTCAGCGGAGGATCGTTCAGAAGGCAGTTAAGATGGTGACGAGAAGCAGCTGGCTGCTTGTAAAAGTTTAATTTTGTCGAACGGAATCGTAAACCCCTTATTGGTTTTTGTTTACGATTGTGGCATGGACGACGTTTTGCAAAGCCTTTAATGCAAAGGATCGAGGTCTGAGTTAGAAAGTTTTGTTTTGGATATCTGGGAGTTTAATGACTCTCAGTACTTTTTTTTAATTATTTCGTAAATTTTTTGAACGTTTTCCTGAAGTTTGCTGTGCAGACTGTGCAGTATTCATTCGTCTTGCTGTTTAATTCGCTTATTCAAAGCAACAAATGTAGTATTATAATAAAAAGAAAAAACATAATACAATATTCTAATCCGACAATCGGATAAATCAATACTAACAAATTGTCGTTGGACACAATACTGAATTTTAATAATAAAAACTGGTTAGAAAATACGGTATGGAAAGTAAAAAGTAAATAAAGTTTTTGGTGAATTTCCACGAACGCAAGTCAACAGGAAAGCTTCGCGCCGAAATTGAGTGTGGTGCTTTTAAAAGTGCAATTCACTTTATCTTTATTATTAGGTATTACTTTGATATTTCAAGGTTGGTATTATCGAAATCACAAAGAAATAAAGAACGATATAAAAAAAGAATACCTACACTGACAGTTAATTTGTTATCGGTATTATGTGCTAGGTATTATTTGAAATAAGAGGTGAATAACTCATAAAATAAAGCTTTCCATTTTCAAATGAACATTTCAAAAATAAATTCCTAATTTAAATCGAACAATAGTATGTGTCATTTGCACGAGATAGCCGGCCGTCCAAAGTTGGTGTAAATTGAATTTGGAGTTAGGAAATTCCTGTTATTGATGTCGACCATCGGAACTTTGTGCTAGCAACTGACCAAGTGTCAATACAAGTAACGTATAGTTTGAGTGCAGATGACTTATGACCTGTGGCCGTGGGGATTTACGTGGATTTCAAGAACTTTACGTATAAAAAAATATGCTATTATACCTGGAGTAGCCTATTCCGAGGCCTGGCAATAAAAGGTATTCAGCGACGAAAAAAATTGGATAAGACGGTTTCATGCTGCGGGTTATGCCCTAGAATTTACATTTGCGATTACGCTGGGAAATTGAGGCTTTTTTCCAATCCGGATAATACTTACCATTTTTCTTATAAAATATAAGTTCTAATTTCAGTTCGTGTTTTGCTTCGAGGGCCGAGTCGATCTCGTGGCGGTGCTCTTCTCTGGTGTCAGGCCCGTGGAGGAACTTGCACGCGCAACCTTTCTGCATGATGTGCGCGCGCGCCCAGCCTGTCAGCTCGCAGAACCCGTCCGAACAGTACACGATCGGGTAGCACGGGACTTGAGCATTGCCCAGCACGAAGTTGCTGTCTGTAGACAAGATAAATAGTAGATATCAGAAATGATGAAAAATGCGTTCGTATAGAAATACATATAGGCATTGTGAGTGGGGTGACGAAAATATATTAAGTATGGTATCTCTAGAGACTTTAAATAAATGAGCAGGAGTTGAAGATGTTATATGGTAGTCAAAGAATTGATTAGACCTAGGCAAGTTTTGTGTGTTGTTTCATATAAAATTTTACACAAATGAATCACAGGACACACCCAATCAATTCTTCGAATATTTAAATAACGGAACGGAAACTTATAATATTCTGTTTAAAAGCAGTAAACTAAATCATCGCCTTCAATTGGGAGCGCACCCGAGAGACTAGGGCATTATTACCACGTTGAAATTAATAGCCAGATTATAAAGGTTAACTTAAACATGAATGCTAGCTCGTATTTGGAACAATAAATCATTTGAAATGCTCATATTAATGTATAGCAACATAAAATCATGCGCGTCGCTTGTCGTGACGGTTTAGCTTTGTATACGCGTTTACACGTACCGCTGTTTCGTGCTTAAACCCGGATTAACGGAATTGGCTTTCTAATATTCGCTCCGAGCAAACACTAAAACAACATGTCTGCTAATGTAATTAAACTTCAAAAAGAGCTTTGTTATCCCAGCTGGTGGGTCGTGGCGTTCCATTTGCTCACCTGATTGTAATGGATTTCGGACTATTCATACATAAATAGAGTTTTGTCTTTTGATTTGTTCATAGAATTAAATGTGTATTCTTCTGATTTTATGTGTCTACAACAGTTATTCGGTCAGAAGAGGTACAAATCCAGTTTTTTTATACGAAATATTAATTTTCCAGTAAATGACGATTAATTACACAAGGGAACAAAATTTGACTTTTTTTTTGTTGCATGGAATTTTATAGCTGTTGTTTACTATTTCGTGGTCGCTGATTTCAAATCTGCAATCAGTTTTTCTTCAACAGCTTTAGTTTTTTAACCGACTTCCCAAAAAGGAGGAGGTTCTCAATTCGACCGTATCTTTTTTTTTTTTTTTTTTTTTTTTTTTTTTTTTTTTTTTTTTT
>NWSH02000560.1:8583410-8604542 GCA_002382865.2 Heliothis virescens
TATCTCGTAAACTGAAGCGAACTACAAGGAAACGGACTCAGATCTTTAATAATACCCCGAAAGCATATCATATTAGTACCCATACTTCATAGCAACATAAAAGCTGTTCCCTTGTGTTATCAATTATAACAAACATTTACTATCTTGTAATGTTCTAGCAAAATACTTATGATTACAGTCTAACCATCGACCCACTGCAGCCTACGCGGAAGAGATACAGCGATCAACACCGTAAACTATTCTTGGATTGGAATTAATCCAATATGATATACTGACAACCACTGCGGCCACGTATCACCTTTATACATATCCATCAGATTTTTTTTTGTGAACTTTTCTATAACAGACTATAAAGCAAATTTACCATGGCATATAAGTATATCGCTACTACAGCGCCGCAAACAGTAGCACTTTGCATCTTTGTCTATTTTGTATCCCTTGTCATCATAAAAAGCTTTAACAACAGCTCATGATGCGGATGGTATGCTAAGAATATTGGTGCCAGTTCACCTGACACTAAACATGTTCGCGCGGTGGTACACGCAAGGTCAGTACGTACCGAGCATAACATCTAGTTCAACTGAATCCTGTTCCAATTTCGCAATAAACCTGTTACTAAACGCTGAACAAAAGAAGATAAAGAAGTTACAACAAATGTTTGACTATGCGATAAAACACATGTTGTATCACAGATTTTCGCAGCCAGCGGCAAGTACCTCCACACCCTATATAGACGGGTAGAAGTTCAACCTGTTGTAGGAGAAAGTCAGTCTTACCATATACTATTTCACTCTGCAAGTCCGCAGTAACTCGATGATGATCACAGCGATGTTTGGTAAGTAAACAAGTGAGCTGTTGAAAGCGTGCAAGGTATACAGAGACGTCTTAGCGATCACGCAATACACAACGACAAAAGAGTCGTGTCGTGATAATGCTTAAATTAGTCACCTGACAAGGCGATACTACGTGGTTGGTTGGGGGGATGGTACAATCGCACCACAGGTCAGCTGTGGCATTATTGGTGACCCTACGGGTATGACATAACGATCTGCGTGTAGTCTGCAGGGTCAAGTGTTCATTGTGGAGTCGTTAGGCTGGCTACTGCCTTATTGATTAACTAGTATATACGACACTCTCCTTTCGAAGCGCTCTTCAACAGTCACTTGTGTTCATACAAAGCACCCTGTGACACTTCAACTATGCAGAAGCCTGTACGCTATATATCGAGTGAGAGACAGTACAGGTACACGTAGGTAACCGGTAAAGCTGGCGTGTACGCACTTGGCTTAGATCTATCCTCACATTTTAGTGTGGTGGAGTTCCGACGTATTGCTCTAAACAGTAACTAAATCTTATGTATATAGATCAGTAATGTTGTATGCTAGAATCGTTTGCAGATAATTCTACGTACAGGAGTTAAGAGTTGGAGACAAATTTGATGTCGAGCTTGCGCGCTCCCGTATACCAACTCTTTGCGGTTGCAGTTATTCTGTCCAGTCTGACAGTGTAGGACTGGCATCATCAGATAAGAAAGATGCAATAAATCGATTTCCACCAGGCTTGATCGACACGTGTATGATGAGACGACATTATTGACTGACTACTTGAACAAGATAATAAAATACTTGATGGGCCAGAACATAGTGAGGCAAGTTCATCGATAATTGCATGGATATGCATGGATAAGAGAAGGTATACTGGGTATGATTTTCTACACGGCAAACCAATCTGCGTATAGTGGTGGGTCGTGGGTCCTGAGGGTGCAGTAAGTGGTTTGAGATCGTTGCTCCTGGAACAGCCTCGAGTGAGTAACGCGCCACCTGTGTGGCCTCATGTGCGCATGAATAGAGCGCGGCAGGTGGAGCGTAGACGTGGTTTAAGACCTAATCAATTCAATCAAGTTATTTTGCTTCACTAGAGACAGTCAATTAGATTGACTAAGTGTTGTGCTATACACATGAGAACGTGACGTTACTCATACAAGGGACTCAGCATTTTTGGTGCAGAAGATGGGTTAACTATGAATGCTTTCCGGGTATTATAAACGACTAAGTCAGTCTTTCCACTTGTATTCAGCTTCAGGTTTCGAGATTTTACATATAAAAAAGCATTCTTCAGTGGTAAAGATAAATATTCATTCAGAGAATGAGACAACGTAGTCTTTAAAAGGTATAGAATTGTTTAAGTTTGTTTGAAGGTTTTTGGCTCACAAATGTAGGATACAGGGAGACGGTTCAATCTCGACAAACAATGAAGGCTGTGCAGACCGGAGCACTAGGCATCAAATTAGGTCCCCAGCCACGGCGCCTTCGTTCATCAGGTCTGAAATACCTAGATTGGAGTACGAAACTCTATAACGTCAGTACATAACTTAACTGTAAATCGTTTTGAGGAAAATTTGGACTAATAATAGATCAGAGAGCAGAAGTGTCCCTATGTTAAATATAAGCTTGTCTGGATACATGCGAGACTAAACATGTACTTAAAATGCCCTCACTCGATCACAATTTGTTGTTAGTTCATTATCATATCGGGAAATTGCTTAAAAAATCAAACGACTTTTTTCCAGCATTTATTTTCAATTTCAGCCATACTCATTATTAAAGGTTTGCATTCCTCTCATTGATCTGTCTATTATTTAATCACGTTCAAGTTCATTATAAAAAACGAATTTAAGTTTATCGTTTCCTAATTATCGGAAATTTTCAAGAAGGAAATTATTTTAGGAACAATCCCATCAACATAAGAAGGGACTGTTCAGAGCTCTTATGCAAGATGTTTCAGAAGCCTAGTTTGTAGTATCATCCTTAAGCGCACTAGTCAATTCTATAAAATTATAATTTTTTATCATAGCTCCAAGAACAGATTTCTACGGTAGAGCCAACTGTGAGTTCTACCGTCCCACACAAGCACGCGAAGGGCATATTTTATATAGTCTCCTTAGTTCTTCACGAGGAAAACAAATATTCAAGTCGATTTCACACCAATCAAATACTCTAGGTTATCTAGGATTTCTCATAGCAGAAGCACAGAAGCATGTATACTTTCTTGTTTTTTTAGAATTCAGATACCGTTAATTTATAGATTTAGGCATAGATATTCACTTCTCAAATTATAATCTAAAAGATAGTGTTGTTGGAATCGTTTTTTTTGGGGCTGACCGGTCTCGTGGTCGGTTGGTTTTGGGCTGGCGCTCGTGTGGTGGTTCCTGGCTTGTTGTTTGGGGTTGGTGGGTGGGAAACATAAAAAAAAAAAAAATAAATTTTGTGTTTAAAAAAAAAAAAAAAAAAAAAAAAAAAAATTTAAAATTAGAAAAAAAAAAAAAAAAAAAAAATAAAAAAGAAAAAAAAAAAAAAGAAAAAAAAAAATAAAAAAAAAAGAAAAAAAAAAATAACGAAAATAAAATAAAGAAAAATAAAATAAAAAATAAAAAATAAAAAAAAAAAATATTTAAAATATTTTGTGTGTAGGCTATGTTGTCAACTAATTAATATAAAAATAATATTTAAAAACCTCTTAATATACGTTATCTGCTTTCCAAATAATTCAAATGTTTAATATTACCGATATATTTTAATACGTTAAATTAGGGACAAAAAAAGTGCCAGCTAGGCTTTTGTATTACTGCAAAAATCCAAAACCGACTTCAAGCAATGAATAACACCTGGAAGGGAACACAAAAATACAACACTGTTTTCCACATGGCGTTTGCTAACAGACATCGAGAGTCTGCAGACAGCTTCGATGTTGACTTGTATCTGTATATTTTGAGAGTCCTAACCATACAGACTTGATACCTAGAGTCTACTTATAGTGAATAAGTATTTTATTTTTTACTCCCATTCTCACATGTGTTTTTTTGTGAAGTCGGTTGTTTTAGTAAAAGTTTTTTATTTATGCTTTTCAGTTGATAATTTCTTCAATACCTCACCCACCACAGTGACAGTCGTCGGTAATACGTCATCGACGTAAAACAAACGTATGAAAGTTGAAGAGTTCTCTCGATTTACCAGATCCCATCATCAAATCCTGTCCCTTACCATGGGACCACCTGTGAAGAACACCCTTTCAAACAAAAAAGGAATTTGAATATCGGTCCAGCCATCTTCGATAATCGGTGACATACATAAGAATCAGTTTTTCTTCAACAGCTTTAGTTTTTGAGATACAGCTATTGGCCATATTTTGTCCTAATTTCACGTAATTATCGTTATTTTGAACTTTTGGTTATTAAAAGTTTTTTTATTTTTTATTAATTAGTTGACAAATAGCTATTAAAACGATCCCAACTATTTTTGTAATATTTGAGGTGAATATTTATGCCTAAATTATAAATTAACGGTATCTGAATTCTAAAAACAACAAAAAATTATAACATGCTTCTGTAGCTTCTGCTATGAGCAAATCCTAGTATAACCTAAGTATTTGATGTAAATGACTTGAATATTGTGATTTCCCTCTTGAAGAATAAGGAGACTATATAAAATATCCTTGCTTTGCTTGTCGTGGGACCGTAGAACTCAAGTTGAGCTCTACGTTAGAAAATCTGTTCTTTTGGGCAAGCTATGATAAAAAATTATAATTTTATAGAATGACTAGTGCCTAAGGATTGTATAATACTACAAACTTAGGCTTCTGAAACAATTTGATAAAGCTCTGAACAAGTCCTTCTTATGTTGATGGTGATTGTTCTAAATAAATTTTCTTCTGAAAATTTCCATAATTAGAATACAGATAAACTTAAATTCGTTTTTTTTTTACGTTTTACATAATAGACAGATCAATAGAGAATGCAAACTTTAATAATGATATGGTTGAAATTGAAAATAAATGCCTGGAAAAAGGTCGTTTTGATTTTAAGCAATTTCCCGATATATAAATAACAAAAAACAATGTGGAGGGCATTTAAGACATGTTGTCGCACTTCCAGCAGCTTAATTAACAAGGGACACTTCTGCCGCATCTATTTTGGTAATTTCCCAAACGATTTCAGTCATATGACTGAAGTATAAGAGGTTTCGTTCCATCTAGGTATTCAGACTATGAACGAGCCGTGCTAGGACTAATGTGATGCTCATATGGTGACAGCCTTTCATTGTGGGTTCGAAGATGGTCCCTGTAAACCAATTTTAGCAAAAAAAACTTAAACAATTCTATCCTTTTAAAAAATAATTGTTATTTTCTAAAAAATATTTATCTTTCCTGAAGAATTTTGTTTTCATGTATATCTCGAAAACTGAAGCTGATACAAGGAAACTGACTTCAGATCTTTAATTAATACCCCGAAAGCATATCATATTAGTACCCATACTTCATGCAACAAAAATGCTGTTCCCTTGTGTTATCAATTATTTAAAACATTTACTATCTTGTATGTCTCTAGCAGAAAATACTTATGATTAACGTCTAACCATCGACCCACTGCAGCCTACGCGAAAGATACACCTACACGTGGTGGATTAACCTCATGTTAGTACAACCACTGCGGCCCACGACCACACTACGCAGATTTGTGTGACTTTCTAACACAAGCATACCATGCATAGGATTTGCACTAGCGCCCACAGTCACGCATGTCAGTGACGTCATAAAGCTTTCAGCAGTCATAGATGGTATGACTATTTTTTGGTGCAGTCACCTGCATAAAACACGCGGTGGTACAGACGACAGCACATCTAGTTACCACAATCTGTCAAATTTCTGCAATAGATTTTCAACCTTATCAAAATAGTGTTAGGTTAATGTTTGATTGGTAAACATTTGACAGATTCCGGTACCTACCGTGACCTGCTGTTGTACTATACTTCTGCATAGTTGAATGTCACAGGTGTTTGTATGAAACAAGTGACTGTTGAAGAGCGCTTCGACAAGGAGAGGTGTCGATATGTAAATAGCTGACACTCGTCTGACACTTGACCTCACGGATCAAACGATCTGCGTGATAGTCAGTTTGTGGTTTGCGTCTCAATATGTATACCTGACGCTTATATCGATTGAGACTAAGATATAGGTAAGCTGCTTTCCCGTTAACTATCTCTTTAGGTGTGGAGTTGAGTTGCTCGAATATTGAAACTGTATTGTTGTGTGTTTCATTTTTTCACTGTAAATTGTGAGAAATTATGACCTTGCGCCGAACATTTTTCAGTATTCTGTCCAGCTATTATTTTATGAAAGGAAAAAATGTTTTCCCGTGCACAGGTATCATGCAAATTTTTTACTCTTTGAGAAATAAAAAATATGGATGTAAAATTGAGGCAGTTCATTGAATATAATAAAAAGTTCTGTAGATGCGGTACCTATAGGTTAGGTGGAAGTTTTGATTGCTCTGGGCGCCGGTGAGCGCCCCTCCTCGACATTAAAGCGCAGAGTGGACTATGAGCGTTTAATCCCAGAACTTTGTTCATAGCATTTGACGTAAGTGTTTGCACCCATGAGACGCGTTCATCGTCTCCATTTTTTATAAAGCTTCATTGGTCACAAGGGTACGGTGTTTAAGCTGAGAATGACGGTTAAGGAAAACGGAGCAGCCCCGTATTTAATGGATTTAAATGTCATCTACCCTCTGTATTTGGCGACATAATCACAGTCGACATTCTGAATAAGTAAATACAGGATTGAAAAATTATTAATAATACATTTCTATTCAAATGATCCAAAAATATTCACAATGTTTGCGGTCAAACTAATGAAAAACTAGCAAACCCAATTCGACATTGCAAAGTTATGGAAAAGGCCCCAAAACTAATCTATGAATAGGGAAAATAGTTGATATACATGGGTTGAATATTTGGGGATCAAATTCCACTTTTCGGGTTTGTCTACATACGTGGGACCTTCAATAACATATGGATGTGTGACGGTGTTGGAGCTTAGAATGTTCGTAAAGCGGGTGATGTTACGGAATAACCGGAAGGGAATAGTATTGGCTTTCCAGTTGCCTTAATATTCAAGCAATTTCTCCAACATAGATGCAATTGCATTCCCACAAACTTGGTCTAACATGGTTGGCCAACTAGCGTCTCGTTTATCCTTCAAAGCAAACTGAGACGTCAAACTAAATTGAACTACTTAACAAATTATAATTTGTAATTAATTTTTATCTATTCTTTATTTTTTCTTTAGGATTCATTAGTCAAAGGCGAGGATTTTAATAAATTAAATTTCATAATCTTAATAAATTGGGGCTAATTGTATTAATCTCAGGAGATATTACATTTTGTTTTAATCTTCACAGCGTAAGGAATATTCTAGAATAGCGTGCCTTACCTTTTTATGTAGAGAAATGGTTTTTCAAAATAGCTCAAAACATATTGTTATTGTCTATTTCCCAAATAATCTACTTTGTAATGAAGCCACTCAAACAATTCAAGTTTTGCTAACTATTCAGAACGATAATTGGAAGGAAATCATATTGGATTCCGTTGTGCTTCAACGGTTAAGCGATTCTGAAAATGTTGAAATGCATTCCTTTAAAATCGGTTTGCGTGACACCCCTGGCAGCGCTCCCTTATCGTTTCTATCGACCTGAAGATATACAGGTATCTATATGTTCGAAGTCAGAAAGCTCATTCTACCGTGAACGTACGTAAAGTATCATGTTGTATACTCAGAGAGGAGCCCACATTATGGAATTTATTTGCCGATTCATGTCAGTCAAACATGACATATCGTTCAGGAAGATTATACGGTTACGCTTTATTTTGTAATATTGGGTTTCATAATTTTGAACATTGTTTACATTGGAATTTACATCGCATTGAAAATTATCTCCATGTCAGATATTATGTGGTAACGTTATCTCAATATAGCTAAAAAAACGTAATAATGGAAAATATATATTATTTCGCTAAATGCGCTGATGAATATACCATGACGAATATATGATGGAAATAGTAAAAAGAATAAGTACCCAGCCACCCATCCAAGCTAATATCGCGCAAAAAACCCACACACTGATGAAATAATGGCTCACCTAGATTGATCTTACCAAATGTGAATTATCGCTTCATTATTTTATAATTAACATTTGGTAGATCTCTTTGTACCGCATGTCTAATAATGGTATGTCTAATATTAAATAATGGTAGACTGCGCGATTTTATTAAGGTGTAGTATCGAACAATTACCAATGAAATATTTCTTTAGAGAGCAGCTTGCAGATGTTGCTGTGGCTACAACGTTCAACTCCCCACGAACAAGTTTTTGCCACTGATAAATTGTTTCTACAGTCTAAAAACCCACGTCAAAGTCAAAATTAACTCAGCTTTCAACAGTTCCTTTTAATTAATAACAAAAACATAAATTACTCATATAATTGAGAGAGTTTATGTTTTAAAAATGATAATTGAACCTTTCTGTTACGTAAAACCGAGAAGCCTTTATAATGGGGGAAAGTTTTTAATGAACAGTTAGAAAATATTTGTGAAAGTTCGTCAATATTCTCTTACAGTATCAGCAAATATTTGAGCTCAAGAAGATTTATTGAACTTGTATCTATTAGCTTTCAAATAAGTTTGTCTGAATTTCGTTGTTCTTTAATTTATTATGGACTTTTGCTTGCACTAACTTTCACCACAATTTTATTTACACGCTGTAAATTACAAAACTCTAAATTCAGTATTAAAAGCACCCTTTGTCACGGTATAATGCTCTCAAATAAAACTATTCGAATTAAAGTAATGGTTGTAAATGTGATCTATCTGAAACCAAATTCGAAATGCTATCATTGTATTTGAAAAGTGGTTTACAAATGTTTAATATTATCTATTAATGAATGATTATAACTATTACCTAATTAATAGATCGTAATTTAATCAGTATTAGTTCGTATCAAACACTAATTGTGGTGTGTGGCTCGAATCAATGATTTCAATGACATTATATTAAATCCCAGCCATAATCCACGATTTCGTAGTATAGCTATATTCAGTAAAATGGTTGTCCATTTTCAATTTCTCAGTCCCTATCGTATTTTACGGTCATTGTAATTTCAATTATGTTCTAAGTAGATTTTCAGAAAATCGTTATTACGAGAACGTATTTTGTGAAATGTATACCTACTTACACATCCCGAAATTGGAGAATATTACCAGAATTAATAATGATAGGTTTACACGGTTTTAATTGGGTATTGCAAAATACAAGGTATTCTGATTCCCAGTGTGGTGAACCTTTGTTTAAGAATATTTGAGATATATTTCAGATGAACACGTTCTGATAACAGCTGAACATATATCTTGTTATACGTATGGTTTGTCGGACAGCATCCCTGGGGCAATGAGAACATATTACACGCGTGTCGTCCTCCACGACAAATTATGTTGTAATGGGTATAAAAAAAACAGGTACCACGTTTGTACCGTGAAAACGAAATGCGATGTTATGTATAAGCGTTTTCCTTTAGTTTCACCTGTGCACAGTGTGTTGTAAACAGTTTTCGTTGCTGTTGGCAATTTCTTAGCGGTCCGAATAGACTAGAGTGTCTCACACGCGATTCTATTCATCCCGGTGCACGCGAACATCTAAAAATAGGACACACTTAGACCTTCCCTTTTCAGATCTTCTGTACACTATTTTGTATGCCCACGATGTGATGGCGATATTGCTTAACGTCTTTGATAGTTTTTATGAAAAGTCAAGTAAACTTTTCATAAAAGCGTAGTTTCACAAAATTATTATTTTGATACTTTACCGAAAACGAAGCTATGAAAAATTAAGTATCGAAGTAAAGATAATCTATCACACTGAAATAATAGATTTAATGTCTTTAATAAATTACTTGTATTTTATGAAGGTATACTTAAACCTGTAAATAAGAAATACTTACGCTTAAACCTATAAGCACTCTTAACGACAAACAACTCCAAAATTTAGTAATAATTAAACCTATCTCCTAATTACAGCTATGACTGATCTATAGACTTAAATGGAATTAATAGTAATCGGCTTTGCCTTTCAACGAATTAATGGGATCAACGCTACAAAATGATTTTATGTTCGGAGGTGCCGGATGTTCGCGTCTGATGAAGGTTTGACACCAGATTACGTTTGAAACGTCTTTCAATGACAGAAGGATATACTGGCCATTTGAGTCCATCCTTATGGAAATTTATCTTGAGCTATATGAATATAGGTAAAATAATGGCTGGGTAACTTTATCTTTCAGCTGCAGGTCTTTCGTATGGCACGCGAATGGCACCGCAATGTGTCACGCGTAGGGAATGCAATCCCGGCCCTTTTTTCCAATCCCGGGATTGCGGGACTGAATAAAGACAAGCCCGGGATCCCGGGATAGTTTCGGGATTGACAATTTGAAGTAAATACTTCAAAAATTATTAATTGTAATCTTTATTTAATTTTTTGTCCATCTGTCTGTTTGTATAACCGTTAAAGAAACAAAAACGAATCGACGGATTTTAACGAAACTTGGTACAATATTATTATTTATACTCCTGAGCTGGTTATTGTATACTTTTCATGACGCTACAATCAATTGGAGCAGAGCAGTGAAGGAAAATGGGAGAAGTTACTCCCTGTCCTATTAGAATTTGACATCAGACTTTTTCAGATCTTTGATTATGACGACCCATTGTCGCTGGCATAAGCGACAATGCCCGCGTACGAAGTGGCTGGCAGAAGCTAGTTAAACATATAAATCTTCTTAAGAAAACAATTAGGAACTTTGAGTTATTATTATATAGCACACTTTTTTAATCAATTTTGAGTACTACTTATTACGCAAATACGACCTTAAACACAACAATATGTCTAAAGTTTCGTCGCCAAGCAATGTTCTTAATTTATTACATAATTATATAGGCCGCAGCAGAAAATGCTCTTTCAGGCTCTACGGCAATCGTCATCAAAAAGTTATAGACACGATCTAGATTGTAGCCCTGTTGGTGCGTTGACAGTAAGATTGCGTGTACAAAGAAATATACATTAAGTAATGTTTAAAAACATATGGGAATATTAATCTTTTAGGATTTTCTTCAATCCCGAAAATCCCGGTATTGGACAAAACTAATCCCGAAATTTTCGGGACTGGAAAAAGGCCGGGATCCCGGGATCCCGGTTTTCGGGATCCCGGGATTGCATTCTCTAGTTACGCGTGACACAATCTCGCCCTCGTCTCGATAAATGTCGAAGATTTGAATCGAACAAGTGGTATCCAGTTACTTCCCTCCGGCAAGCGCTGTTTGATGTATCGATTGAGCTATTTGTACCTTCAAGATGTCGGCTTTTGATAAACGGTGTGTTCAAATAACCTCAAGCTATTTAGTTGTCAAATATATACAGATACATAAACATACGCCCACGTTAACACACATTTCTGAACACTTAAGAACAATCATATTTTTATTCTTTTAAATATTATTTGAATGAAGTGTGTTAAATTGTGCATGTGTTTACCAAATATACTTACCTACTCCGAAAAACTATTTGCAATAACTCTGCAGTTAGTACCTAATAAGCCAACTCATTATTTCCATTGTAAATTATACATAAAACGTCGTTCTTTTTTTCGAAAGGTTTAAGTGGCCAGTGTGCCACACACTATAGGTAACTAGAAATAACTTTATCGCGGTCATGACTGCATCGTAGTGCACGTTTGCGAATCTGTGGCTAATTTTACCGAATCGGTTCGGTCAATGCGCCGACGATTCGGTGAGCGGAACAGAAATAACAGGCAGTTAATTGAAACTGGCGCCAATTCGTCCCGATATAATGTGCAATCAAACTACTTCAGTAAGATCATGTGCATTACTTGCATATCACCGTAATATCACACAATAATATATTGCCTACTGGTACACGCAATTAATCAATGGTAATTTGCACATGAGTAAACTGTTTGACAATCCGATGATGTAGGATTGTACACAATGATTCTTGAATATGGATTCGAATAACAAATCGATGTAATGATGACTCAGTAGCTGAAATATTTCGTGATCGATTTGAGAACAGCCAATCTCCGTTTTGAGCGAGAATATTAAAAAGTTGAGGAGCCTTTCTCGAGGTTGAAATGACAGATAAAGATGGTGATAAAATCGCTCACTATACACTATACCAATTTGGATAGACCTTATGTGAAACAAATCGAGTTTGTTCAACTCCAATACAAATATTACTACATTTTTCTTGGTACGCTTTGAACGTGTCTTTTGGCAAAGTTAATCCCCTGCATTCATCAGAATTCCTATAAAGGCGCACGGGAGTGAGATTATGGTTGCCCGTTGAATAGCAGCTGATCCTCAGTCCTGTTTCATGCCTTCTTTTACCTTTCTCCATCGCTTTTTTTTCTTTTCAGCCTGGAGATTTTAGGGTTCCAATCGTTTATTAAAAAACAGTTTCTTTTTTCCATTTATGAACTTAGTATGTATCTAAAAAGGTTTTATGCTATCAGTGAGTTTGCAAAATAAGGTTCGTAGTATTTTAAATCTCATTATCCTTACGTTAGAGCTGGCAGAGCTATAATAAATTGTATTTTACTCGTGCAGTTTTTACTTTAAATTCATCATTTGCTAACTCAAATGAGAAACGCAGACGAGGTTCGTATTAAAGACTGAGTCGTTAAATTAACTTAGAAAAGGTTAATAATGAAGTTATTCCTGTGGTTTTCTTTAGAACGGGCGAATCGTTAGTATAATAAGATGAGAATGCGCTGTCATCATATTCCGACGAAGTAATTGGTACATTAACAATGTAAGTAGGTAGAAACTTTATTAAAATTTAATGTGGGAGTAGATGACGCTTGTGCCAATAAATTCTCTTTTTTAGCTCTTAATTTGCTGGTTAATCTCTGCTTTGTATAATGTTAGATATAATTTTCATTTATACCGAATTTCATCTGATTAAATCATAGAGCATTTACGATTCAACAGTATCCACACTATTATGATTAATTAAAATGATACTCGATACTCGCCGACGTGAGTGGCAGCAACTAACAAGTTTTATCAATATTCAAAATTAAAGTGAGTATTCTAAATTAGAGCGCCATTACAGAGTGAAAAGTAGCAGACTTTATTTAACCTCAACTGGGATTTAATTTGAAACCTACTTAGATTTAAAATTAGATTTGAAATGAAATGAGTATTTTATAAAATATACGATCCTCGACATTTGTAATTCCTACCAGAATGTGAAACATATTTGTTTGTGGTGTTCTAAAAATATAAAATAAAGAAGCCATTCAAGGTTTCGGCAACCATTACAATGAAAGCAACCCATTCATGCCTTTAAGATGGACTTTTGTTTTCGCTTCAAGTAACACGAAGAGAAATTCACTTTTTCATATGCACTGAAATTCCTCTTTCGCGAACATTTATGTAAAATAAATTATACAATTTTATTCAATGAGTTAAATATTCGCTCACATTTTGTGGTTTGTCAAAATCATTGAACTTAATATTTCTTGTCGCGTGGTTGGGCTTTGAAAGATAAATATTTCCAATTATTTTTTAAGTCTCTTTGTACCTAGACACTCGGCAAACAACGTGGGATGCTAAAGAGCATTGACCTAGAGGAGGGAAAGAGTTCAGGGAGGTACCTCGTCTTACGTCATTGTCACTAACAGTTCTGTAAAAGATGTTCAGTATTTACTTCTATCTTCAAATTCGACTTTCAACTAGCACACAGTTTCAATAAAAAATACGCTAAAAAACATTAACATTGTTAGTAAGGTCAGTAATCTATACTTTATATTATAAAGCTGAAGAGTTTGTTTGTTTGAACGCGCTAACCTCAGGAGCTACTGGTCCGATTTGAAAAATTCTAACAGTGTTAGATAGCCCATTTATCGAGGAAGGCTATAGGCTACGTTTTATCCGGGTGCGCCGAGTAGTTCCCACGGGATGCGGGTGAAACCGCTGGCAGAAGCTAGTATTAGTAGAATTTGCATTATACATATTTACAAGACGAATAAAAATCTACAACAATTTGTCGGCAAATTCAATCGCTAAAATAATAAAAAGTGTTAGAGCGCTTCTTTAGAAATACAAACCATTTCCATTATTCTATCTTTATGTATTAGATTCTTGTGTAAATGAAGATTTACCTAAGTAGCATCAGCTTATAATGCTTCAATTGTCGTACATTGCTAATATTAATATAAATTCTAAAAATTAAAAAAAGTTATATGTTAAGGGGGGTCCCCATACAATAAAATATAAAGATAGTGCAATTTTAATACAACGCCATCTGTTACTCAAGCGTGGAACTACAGGAGCATGGTACGGAACCCTTCGCGCGCGAGTCCAACTCGCACTTGGCCGGTTTTTTTTGCAACCCATCGAGTAATGGACGATTTGTATAAGTTATCTATGCGGAGTATTGCGATTAGAGATCGTTTAGGTAATTTATTTGGACGTCAAAGTTCAATTTGTAGTCGCAAATCAAACGATAGATAGGTTATGGAAATCCAGCTTCTTTGCATCTTACTTGGTTTATACATTCCAATAATATGTTCTGTTATGTACATACAGATAAAATCAATACCATTACAGTGCTGTGTATGTATAGATACGTTAGTTTGAATAAACCTATCGCCCAGGAGTGCATTGTAGAGCAAATGTTTGAGGAGAGCGACTGGGTAATTCGACACTGTAAGGGTTGGTTCTCCGTGGATTCGCATCTGAGCTATCGATAACTTGAAAGTGAATGTCGCAGTTGAAATGAACCTTGGCATAGGCTTTTAGTTAGTGGGCAATGCAAAATGTATGGATCTGTAAACACTTTTATTATGCTTATTTTAAGTTTGATAGTTAAATAATAATTTGGGGGCACGGCAGTGCCCCCGCCAAGTCCAGCGCAAAGCAAACACTGCCGTACCATCCTTTACTGAAACCATTTCGCCGCATTTTCAGGCCTCTATTCGAGAACCTCTGGATAAGATTAGAACACTGAAATTTTCGTCATGCAGAAAGCTATACTCACATACTTAAAAACCAGAATTTCAAGTCTGTAGGTAATTTAGTTCCGAAGTTTAGCGAAAGCAAAGTTTCGTATTTACGACACTCACTCACTCATGATCATCAAAATAGAACTAGTACTTCCCATAATCTCAGAGAGCTGAAATTTGGTACAGAGTTAGGGTTTAATGGCCACATAAAGGGAAAACTAAAAAAACTAGGATAATCAGAGATCTGGAGTACCTGGTGACCCTGATTAGAACACACAGGAGCCCAACCAAACTAGGCCTTAGGTTGATGTCAATAAGCTCACGTTTCTACAAAAAGAAGTGAAATCCCACCAAAAACATACTGTAAAAAACTAGCCAAGTCTCCATGGAGCTGCTTGTCTCTAAAAAGTAATGAAATCTAGACAAAGTCGTGCTGAGTCTTAGGTTCCTTACTGCGATTTCTTTACAGATAGTTAATGTGATATGACTGGCCGTTGACTTGTACCCACTAACGTATAAAGAATGTTCAACGGCCAGTCATATCACGTTAACTATCTATAAAGAAATCACAGTAAGGAACCTAAGACTCAGCACGACTTTGTCTAGATTTCATTACTTTTTAGAGACAAGCAGCTCCATGGAGACTTGGCTAGTTTTTTACTCAGTATTGTTTTTGGTGGGATAAATCTATACTAATATTATAAAGCTGCAGAGTTTGTTTTTTTGGTTGAATTCGGATAATAATCTCAGGAACTACTGGTCCGATTTGAAAAATTCTTTGAGTTTTAGATAGCCCATTTATCGAGGAAGGCTATATGCTACTTTTTATCCGGATGCGCGGAGTGGTTCCCTATAAAATATAAATCTAAAAGAATGACATTTCCTTTTTCACAAAGTTATAGTGAAATCTGTGAAGGAAACTTAAATTTTCTTGAAGATCATCCTTTCATATTTGATTTTCTATTTAAAATTAAAAATGATTTCATCCGAATAAAAGAACGCTAAAACAATTCCTAAAGGGAGGAAATTAATAAAGGATAACAAAATGGCTTATTAAAAAGAAGCCTTAGAGAAATTCGATTATTCTTGAGGTTTTCTTTAAGGATAAGTTTAACTTAAACTTTTGAATGAAAATGGAAAACTTCTGGATTTGATATCGATAACTAGAGGTAAAAAAAGTCCAAGTGCGAGTTGGATTCGCGCATGAAGGGTTCCGTACCATTATATATACCTACAACTAGCCCAAATACAAACATTTTTCGGACCGCAAAAAATAACTTTGTTTTTCATACAAATGTATGAATAACAAAGTTATAATTTGCGGTTTCACACGTTTATTGTGAATTTTAGTATTCGTTGTTATAGCGGCAACGGAAATACATCATTTGTGAAAATTTCAGCTTTCTAACTATTACGGTTAATGAGATACAGCGTGGAGACAGACAGACAGACAACGTAGTCTTAGTAATAGCGTCCTGTTTTACCCTTTGGGTACGGAACCCTAAAAAGAATATATTTCTGTCACTCAGAACTTCCAATCTTCCAAATATCTCATTACCAATATACTACAGATCTATAAATATCTCTAACTTGAACAAAACAACATAAACTTTAAGTGCGTTTATAACTTGGAGGCATATGTTGCACACCTTCGTATATTAACTAAGTACATACTTCGACAACTAATATAAGCGTAGCTCAAACTTACAACTATAGCATTGATTGTGTTTGTGCTATTCTGCTGAAAGTTTCTACAACTTTGGGAAACTATTATTCACTAAGTTCATAGTGTTGTATATTATCGAATACAGTTATAAGTTGAATCGTACTTAATAGTATTTGTGTTATATTCACAAATTAATAGTCTCAATAACCAAAAATACTGGCTGCTTTTCATAGGATAGATTCTATCCTCAATCCGATGGAGTAACCTGAACATTATAAACAGCCATTTTCTCACATAAAAATAGCCATACTGACTTTAAACTACAATGCAGTCTATAATCGAAGAAATCTTGACCGTCTTTTGTGTAGAACCTATTTCGTGTTGAGAAGCATCATAATGTGGAATAAAGTATGAACAGCATAGTGGGTGCAAGCTTAGCAATTGGCTTCTACGCTTCGAGGCGCGGCCCGTTTTCAATACGGAGCAAATATTTGTGCAGTCCACAGACTGTAGTTGTATTTGCGTGCGTGGGATTTGTGAAAATGTTTTTTTCCCTTATAGGTAACGGGGAAAGTCTCAGTCTTATTTGTTCTCGTGTAACCATTTTTTAAGAAGTTACAAGATCTTAATCAAAATTTCAGCAAGCTCATTGAAGACCTTTTAACAAGAAGTATTGAAAATAGGCCGCTATTCATAAATTGATAATAGTTTTGTATATGGATATTTGTTCAACGTAAATCTGTGAATATAATCGAAGGTCTCCTAGTTTTCCCAATGACATGACAGAAAAGAGGGCAATATTTCCGTACATCCGTTGCAGACAACCCTAACTTCTTATATGAAAATGTCTGATGCAGTGTTTATTAATTTATCGATTAATTTCCGGAGCTGCGCTAAACGTGGCTGCGTTTAAATTCGTTATACCACATTACTTGAGCAGCGAGAATGTAAATGTTAATTAGATTATTACGTGGTTCGAGCACACGTCGGCTTCACAAGATAACGTGGATTTAGATGCACCGTCTGCAAGCAGATATAATAATGTATATTGTTATGCCAGCACTGTCGGCCGTCGTCCGACTGGAATTAGACAGACACGTAATACGTTTATACATGTCTCGCTTCCATTCTCTGAGGGGTTAGCTACACTCTAAGTACCGTTATACATTTCCATTTTGGCAATTACAGAGTTTCGTTGTGTGGAGGGTAATATTGCTGTATAGAACAATTCCGAACTTTGCCATGCTCAGGATTATATAATACCGAAACCTGATAATACTTTGTCGTAATGTATACGGAAGCTCTCGACCCAGATCATTACCAATAGACCGATGAGTCAATTTGATTATTTTATTATGCTCGTCTGAAACTTTGAGAGTAAATGTTTTTTGTATAGGAAATTTCTTCGTGTGTTTAGTAAGAAGTTAAGAGGTGTAACAACATTACTGAGTTACGTAGAAGACAAAAGTTTTGTTAAATTATAAAGGTGTTAACTGTTCGGGTACAGCGGATGAGACGGAGGTGTCTACTCTAAGTAATTTCCGCCGAAATTTTGGGCGGTTATAGACACTTCATTTTCTTGCTACAGTATACGCGCCTGACAAACTTTTCGTGTGGGTATCTGTTCCATTTTTCTTACATCAATAACTTGGGTAAAGTTTCATTGTTAGTTAGTTATAGCTATCGTAACTTAGATGCTGAATAGATTCATTTATAGGCGTTTCGTGCACGCAGCGAATTTAGTTGTGCAAGCTATCAACTTTTTTAAAGGTAGGTGATAAAGTTGCTATGAGTACGCAATTCCATTTAATAATATGAAAAATACCAGTTGCCAGTTGCAATAGCTGTTTCATGTCCAAAGCGCAAGTCAACATATATTTTCAATTTCAACCCCTTTATACGTACGAGGAATATAACGCTTACTATTTACGTAATGGTTTTTAATACTTGTTCCTTAGGTCCGAAGTTTTAAATTAATTGAACATGGCGTTACGTCGGCGTCGTCGCCTTTGAGTGTTCCGACCACGGAACATAACTTTATTTTTCTGTTCTGTGGTTCCGACATTGTTGTTCTGCAACATAAAATTGTTGCCGCTCCAAGTCGCCTCTCGCAAGCGTAAAAGTTTTTGTCTTAGACTACCGCATCTAGGAATACCTAAGTACGAATACACGTGTAGGTACACACATAATAGTCTTGGTGGCCTAGTGGTTCAGACAGCCTTTCAAGTACGAGTGTGCAGGTTTGATGTCAAGTTAATCACCAGTAAGCCTTGACAAAACGTGGTGATTAACTGTAACTGTATGAGAAGACGCCTGTGCTCTGCAGTGGAACAATAAAAAAGGCTGATAATAGATGTGGCACTAAGATACTTACGCGTGCCATCGAAGCGAGTGGCGATGGTATCGAGGAAGGTGTTCTGGGGCGCGAGAAGCCCCTTGCGCACGGGCATCCCCCCGCGCCGCGCACCCCGCGCTCACCCCCCTCCACCTGCAACAAGAAAACATGATACATTAACGTTATGATAGACGAGTAATCTAAGTGTTTTTAAAAGCTTTTTCTATAAACTTATTGCTAAGCTATTAGGTACTAATAAAATACAGTTTAGTTATTTATAAAATCAGTCTGGCCCAGATATTTTTAAAATTCTAATTCAAAATATTTTACTTTCTAATTGTATCGAGTTTCAATATGAAAAAAAAAATGTTCGAAACGAGTTCTTGATTAACTTTTGATTGAAATTGTTTCAATTAACTACCTAGTACCAACCAATTAATTCGCTTTGGAGTTATGTTGTTTTAAAAGTCGGATACAAAATGTTGTGACAGCAGAAAATCCTTTTGAAAACAATTTTAGCTGCGTTATGAGTTCCCTTTTAAGCGATGATATTGATTCGTTCGGAGTCCTACTATCGGCAGACCAACTCGCAGGTACTCTGCAGGTTTTATAAAGCGTGCCACTATATAAAAGCTATTTGTATCCAGTCGACCAATAGCGAAGAGATTTTTCACGTCTCGTATTTTACTCGCGCCATTTTCTACAGTTGCTGCTCGCTAGATTGATGATTCGGAGGTTTTTGGCCATTTGCTATTCACAAAGGTCCGTTAATGTCGTGGGCTTACATAAAAGGTATCTTTAGAACTTATTTGAGTATATTTTTGGCAGAATATTTTAAGTAAACAAAAGACTTTTATCGATGATACTAAGCGGGTTCGAAAAATCTTCTCGTAATTACAAAGTTCAAGATACCACGATTTACTGAATGACTGTAATTACGAACGTTAGCTTTTGTTAAAAATGCACAATTGTGCCTTTTTCATTCGTACTTAGGTCGACTCAAAGTATTCATTAAAGGCAAATTTCAAAAAGCGGCAGAACAAAAGCCTAATGAGAACAATCACCCCTCTCTCGGATTGGGATCCGGTGAAATTTCAGCGTGTATAGAACGATTTTGTCATATCCCAGAGTTCGTACCTACATACATGTATTATGTAAATGAGGGTCAAATTAATTTTACCATCTCCTCACTTTGAGGCCAGAATTAATGGCTAATAGAAGTGTTAATGGATGCTACTATGTATACATTTACTCAATTCAAATGGTATAATACCTCGGCTTTGTGAATAATAAAAAGGTTTTGGCTCATACCTAATAGCTGTATTTCGGGACCCTACCTGCTAGCAACAAAACATTAACTCGGTGATTTTATATCCTAATTTCTTCTTACAGCGTAAAACAAAAAAAAAACAATATAGTTCAAATATGTTACAAAATTGATATCATGCAATAAATATTTTCCGGATTGCCACTGTACTCATGTGTATAGTGGGCTTTAAATAGTTCAACGATCTTTAAATCACCATACGCCTAACAACGAAGCTGACCGAACACGATCACACTTCCCGATGTGACAGTAACGTGTCACCACCGCCTAATTTAGCCCCAACTTGTCAGCCATTTAATTGATGGATGCCCGACGCTCAGATATATCCCAGTCTTTGTGTGACGAGCAAATAAACATCCCTGCCTAATAACTACGGTCTACGCGGGTAAATCAAATAAATGATACCAATCTACGAGTGCTTATTAATGTTTGGGTTGTAAATGTACCCAGTTAATAGCCCCTAGATGTGTTACTATGTTATCAAATATTTAAGGTTCGCTTGATGACCCTGAAGTGATCGGTTAATATCCGATAGACCTGTAAGTGAGTTTTAAACGATCCTGCTATATGGAGCGTGGTTATTGGTGTTTATTTTTAGTGAGATAAAATTATTTTCTCAGTGCATACGAGTTCATTTAAAATTCGTCTTTATGTTTATCCTCAGAAGTAAGTGTGGCATATCATTTGGGATTTTTATGTTATTATCACCTATAAGAAAGGAACTGAGATTTTACGTCCTGATATTGAGATAGCGAATAACTATACGGGGAGTTTGATAGTTACACCCAAAGGTCGTTTAGGAGAAAAATCATCATCTGCCTAGCCTTTTCCCAACTATGTTGGGGTCGGCTTCCAGTCTAACCGGATGCAGCTGAGTACCAGTGTTTTACATGGAGCGA
>NWSH02000560.1:8606697-8660299 GCA_002382865.2 Heliothis virescens
CAACCTGGCACCCCTTGGTAAGACTGGTTGTCAGACTTTCTGGCTTCTGACTACCCGTAACGACTGCCAAAGATCTTTAGGAGAAAAATATGTTGAATATAAAAATGCACCTTTATATCTCTAGTATCTACACCTGCCATGGTATAAAATGGGTTTTAAAACAAAGCGTTTCTTGGCTAAAACTCAGCTCACGGCTACGGTAACGAAGGCCTTTTGTTAACAAATAGGTCTTACGATAAAATCGCCGATAATTATGCTATTATTTACAAGTTCTCAACTCTTCTCTTTAATGGACAGGCAATTTTAATCGCCGATTTTACTAATAGCACTTTGTTCCAACCGCTTTGGATAATTCTTGATCATCAATTATTTACTCGATTCTAAAGAGCTTTCTGATATTCACGTTGGAACATTAATATATAAAATATGCGATAAATTGAAGTAGCTGGATAAACATTAATATATATAAAACGATGTAATTACTCCGATTCAACGATTTATAAAGTAAAATTGATTTTCCTTGGCACCGATATTTTATGAATGTCTCCCTAATTGCTTGCGCTGATTCGTAGCTTGATATTTTCTCTAATTCTATTGCCGAATGAAAGGTTGTCTAAACTTAGACATTATTGAAATTAGATATTGATACTCTAATATTTATGTTGGTTACATTATTCTACTTTTTATTTAAATAATGTATAATTATTATATTACTGTATGAAACACACACTACATTACTTTTATGTACCTGAGTTCAGTAACAACACGTATTCATATAAATGGTTCACAAAGTTTATTCCTTAATTATAATGCGTCAAAGGATCTTAACTCGAGTCAAACTTTGTTGAATCACAAATACATTTAAGGGTTTTATTACACCAAACTTCGTCCAAACTCATAAGAAGGAAATACGATATATGCTAACATCTGTTTACGAACCTGTCAAACATGAAACGCGCGAAGAAAGCTAAATTTCCCTTAATGCCGTACTTAAATCCCATTCGTGTCATAAGTTTGTATGAAATGCTCGTTCGCTCTTAAAGAGATCTGTTGTATGAGTTTTATTATGAAGGATGAGATATTAACAAGTTCCACACATTGCACTGAAAACTGAACTTTATAATGAAAGCCTGAACACTGATTATGATTGATTTTCCCAGCCATTATTTCTCAAGCGAACTGACCGTACGTGATATGTTCTGTTTCTCGCAAGTCATTAACCATCCGTAAATCTTATATGTCTAATTAAAGCACCATTTAAGGTGACCCATAAAACGTAGTGAGCGCGTTAGAATACTGCTGCAGCCTTCCTACTTCACCATAAACTTTTTATGTTTCATAAATACTGTGGCAGTAAATATGAATTAATGGTTTTCTGAGGTTGCGTTATGCCCCTTTGCCATCCATATTCTTTCGGTCCACGTAAACAAGATATGTTGGGTAGGCACATAAAGCTATTGTTATGTTTATTGAAAATTATTGATCGTTATTTAGGCCGCACTTAAAATTACTGAAAATTAATAACACATATTTTCGTGTACGTGTGTACACAGTAGGCACTCTGCACTCGAACGTTATTGTATTTTACAATATGCGTCAGTAAACACTTCAAAATACCTTATCGTAATTAAATGAAATACATGCTTAACTACTTACGTAATAACTCTGATATTACTAGATTATTATACAGGTATATAATAGCAGTATACTCATTAATTATAGGGCTCATAAAATTGCTTCTGATTTTAATTAAAATTTACGCGAAATCTAAACGTTAATTTATGTAACGAGACGCGCCATTTTTTCTGCTTCATTAAAAATATAAAATTGCGTAGTCTTCCAATAATTATCGGAACTGGACAGAGTTTTTCCCGCCCTCGACGCTTGAGAGTCGATTGATGGCTGAGAGGCTATTAAAATATATGAATAACGAATCAGAGTCCCATTCAAACCGTACTAAAATTTCATTTCCAAATGCTTGTAAAGAACCGCTTTCTTCACATTAATTATTGAAGATCCATGCTGAATCTTCCAGTCCAATCATTTCATTTGGGTCTATAACACATATAGCTGTACTATTATGCACTGAACATTCTTCAAAGCATCACAGTAGGAGTATCAGGCAAAAACACAGTATAACCTCTGTCACAAAAATATCTATCGAGCAGAAAAGTGGAAGTAATCCTCTCAGATCAACTGTCAATACATCAAGTCGACGCGATAAAGTGAGGTACCCCGGAAAATTGATTTCAGCAATGAGAAAACTTGTTCGAGTATTATAACTACGGAACTTGTCCGCGAAACTACAAAAAGAGAATCGTAGCCCTTAATCCTATTATAAACGTTCGAGATCATGTTTATAACAAGCTTAAGTCAGCTTTACTAATAGTGTAACTGAAATGTCTTTTTAAATGTAATAGTATTGATTTTAAACTTCGTAGACTTATCAAAGTTCGGCAAAATTACTGTTGTCATAGAACTTTATAAACTTGTCATGAAAATGAGTTCAATAGTAAAGGAAAATTTGAAACGGCTACTGTTTCAAAATCGATAGTTTTATTCAGCATGAACTTTGAGAAAACAGGCATCCTTTGCCATTTACTACGTAGAACTTGTCTCGAAATTGATTCATATCTTCCAATTTATTTGCTTGTTAAGGTGTTATTTTATTGTTGTTATTTTATAACTGTGTTCTTATTAACAACGTACTAGAGTACAGTTTAACGTCTTGTTCAAGGCGTTACAAGTATGATAGATATATTATACTTTTTATAATTTGTATAATTCAAATGAAGACATTATTGAGCACCAGTTTCATGTGACATTTAGGCAAGGTGGCTCTCACCCTTTTAGGCAAATGTCTGGACGATGCACTAAAACACGCTTATTATTTATACTGTCTAAGGTTCTCTGTTGGTTATTTCACACAGACGAGTTTGTTTTAATTAGGACACTCGACAGTGGAGAGCTCGTTACGTTGTTACTAGAGCAGACTATAGTGACTTTAAAGTGGAGTCAACACAGTTACACATGTCTACATCTAGACACCTATAGATATTAACATAGTTGGGAAATGATAATAAAGTTATTTAAGATAAGCTTGGACGACATTGGAAACTAAACCTAACTTTCATTTCATGACTGCGTGGCTTCAAACCTTAAATTGTTGAATTTTCAGCTTGTGTTGAAACCAAAAAAAGTCGTCTTCGGCATTTTTACTGTTAAAAGCATGTCTTTAGTTAAGAAAAATCTGTACTATTTCCAAATTTTCAGAAATGAACACAAAAAGTGCCTATTTTTGTGAATCAAGGTTACGACCCTGCTTTCTAGGCTTACTAAAGTAACTAAGGGTTACATAATTTCCAAAAGGTTTTAACAACAAAATATCTACGCTATTTTGTGTTCAACGTTCTTGAGTCAAAGAATTATCATCGCTATTCTATGTCTCGAAGCCGCTGGTGTATCGTTATATGAATTTGAATATATATATTTTCTTATTTCACGCGTCGTCAACCCCGTGACTATTTACAGCGCACAGTGTGCCGACACAACGGGTTCAGTACCTCATCTATTTTTATATCGAAACCAGGAAAGTTAACGTAAATAAGCCGTGTAATGTCTTGTATGTTAGTATTTTTGTCTTTATGATCTAATAATTTAAGCAGTCGGATCCGAAGAATGTTAGGAAACCACACCGTGGGCATGTGGTTTTCGTCAAAATCATTTCACACAAATAAAGCAATTTACCTTGTTTTGTTAAGAGAATTGTAACAAAATGATTGATGTAATAAAATAAGATAAGGGGTATTATTAATCTCCTGCTTTGTACTACTGGATATTAATTCAGCTAATTTGAATAAGATCCCAGACAAGTGCTTTTTGAGCAATTAATATCTGGCGCTCAGTTATGACTGTAACAGATTGAACAGGCAGTCTACTAAAACGACAACACGACTCACAAGTTAATGAAATCACAACTAAGTTAAATGGGGTTATAATTCGCATTTGAAGGACAGTTTGACAGCGGAATCGCACGGATATCTCACAGTTGAATCTCAAACTTATCACATATTTCATGAACTAAAAATAGGCCTTTGTAAAATAGCAATAACGAAAGCATTTTTTATCAAAGTTTTGTATAAAATATCCTTTTTTCGAACACCTGATTCATAAGTTTCGATATAACTACCAGGTGTCAGTCACGTACCACAGCGAGCAATGTCCTTTTTTAAAAAGCAATAAATAAATGTTAGGAATACTGTGAACTTTAAAACTCATTTCAGTCATTGGTCTTTTGACAAACGTACCCCAGCTGGCTAGCACATCTGCGACTTCATTTCTTTCCTTCTTCTTAGAATTTAGTTTCCACTTTTATTCAGTCATTATTCGAGAAACTTTTGCGTTAGCTCCCGATAGTTCGTTGAACGGCTCTTGACAAGTTTAGGCTGGGTTCAGACCCACCGTTTTTTTTATCTGTGACGGCGTCAGATCATTGCCTCATATATGCTGGTCCCAGTTCGTATGCCTCGCCTCTTTTTTTACCAAAGAATGCGTTCTAACCGGCCATGTCGGGCCGCGGTTGCTTGCTGACCAGGCTTTATTGCTGCTTTGGGGGTCGAAGGTTTATAACGACTAGTATGGTATAAATTACATTATAGTTTCCCGGTTTCAATTCTCTTCTGCGTTGGTAAGAAAAGCAAGGAAACTGTAGGTTGGACTGTTCCCAAACTTAGGTATGTCACTTCCCAATCTAACGCACGCGCAAGGCGAAATTGTAGTTTGTTTAAATGTTTGACATTAATATATTTTGTTCCATTTATAAATTCCACGATTGACGTAATAAAACTGCGTGCTATCTGTTAAAAATAACGCTAAGTTATGATAATATTATGACTCATTTATAACTCGAGGCAAGACTTGTCAATTCGAGTGTAAATTTTTGTGACATTTTATTTGAATATCCGAATGTATGAAATATGTTATACCTATCGTGCGTCATGAGGGTGACATGATGGTTCCATAAATTATAAATGAAATTGAAAACAAATTAATTATATTAATATAAGTATGTACATATATTCATATTATTAAACTTATCTACATACCTTTGACTCTTGAAGAAGAAAAATCGTAAACTTAAATCCCATAATGTACTGCAATTTATCGTCAATACAATGGAATTTAAAACGTAACTGCCTTATTAAGCTGAATAAATCAACGCAACCTTTTGTTACACAAGGAAAGCCCTTAATCCACGGAAAATTGCCAAAGCTATAAATATTTTCCATTGAAGATAAATTCAGCTGATGTAGTACCAATATTAGACTGAAAACAAACAAATTCACAACCGTTTCTGATCTGAATAATCGTGTAACAGTAATAAATTGTGACAGTCGCGTGCCACGAGTGCCAATTTGCATGTTTTGACTACTAGGTGTATCGTGGAATGCGACATTTTAATGTACACTGTATCATCTCACCCGCACTTTATAAAGCGCTTTAAAACGTAAAGCGCTAGCGAAACGCTTTTATCTTTTCATTCCATTTATCTTAATTACTGTTCTTCACAAAAGTAGCGCGTTTGCGCTTAATTCAGAAACTTGCAAATTTTTATATATTTTTAATTTTAATTCTCCGGTGCATAGTGTAAATGTTATCTATTTTAATTTCTCTTTTGCGTATTCATCTGTTAATTAGCTCTATCTTTAACTATTTTCATTCTAAAACGTAGTCATCCACGACCTTTTCATGAAATATTGGTGGATCCATATTTGGAGTACCTAAAATATCATTGCATTCCTTTAATCTTCAAAAGTTTGAACATGCAAAGTAGGATATATGAGTGTTATTATATAGTAAAACATACTTATTAATAATAAGTTAGTCTCACAGAGGAATGTTCCCGCGTTGATCTTCTAAGATATGAAGAGTTAATTTAAGTTTTAATTAGCAGTAGCCTAGCTAGAAACCCTTTGGTACAAATTATTTCAATAGTACGTGACGTGGACTAACATCATCCTTCTGCGATAAGGAGAGATAAGTAAATTGTTTCTGCGAATATTTTCCTTATTACTTAGCTTACTTAGGAAGACGATGTTTTTTTCACGTTACGAAACAAGAACATTAATTATTACTAAACATGGGTTTTATATACTTTTAGAGGAAAATAACTTGTATAGCCTTACTTACAATAATCCGTATAAAATCTACAGAGTAAAAGCATTGTGCTGTTTATCGGGAACATATTGGTGGAAATTCTATGATGACAGCTCGAATACAAATAATAATTATTTCTGCTCGTGTTTTATCGGTTTCAGATTTACTACCTAAAAATTCTAAGACAAAAAGGTGGCTTATCAATAGCTTTATAATTCATTCAATCAGAAATACACATTGATTATTTCAGGAGACATCAAAGGAGACCCCTGATAGCTGATTATTTAGCCAAACCTCTCCGATTTCAAACAAAGGATAATAATATCGGAATTCTCAATTGTGTATTCTCCAAAGGCATTACAGTCGGACCCGAAAATGCCTATTTGTGTACACCTGACAATTTGTAGCCGACCGTATTTCTTCGAGCAAGTGCCGGGAACAGCATTATCACAGGATTAACCTTTAGTCTGGATCCTTAATGAAATTACAAAGTCGACCCAAAATATTAAAGTGTTTTAGAAACTAATTAACGATAATCTTTTCAGTGCGCTAAATTCTCGAGGTGAAGCGACAAGAATAAAACATAACACTTTTACGATTTATGTAGCGACGAAAATATACAAACCCACGAAAGTATTACAAGTAAACATCTAGAAGTAAATGTTTCTGTCTGTTACATCGTATACAATATATTATAATGAGCGAAATTAAACTGGGGCTAAGCGCGGGTGTCGCGGGAATTCAGTGATTTAGGTGAAACCACTTCATATTTATATAAACACTTGGCGTTACAACGACGTTGCTTGATTTGAATATCTCTCTTTTGATATTCAGCTTTGTTATCATAGTATTACAAATGTATTGTAAATAACAGAATTGTGGAAAGATTTAATTTTAGAAATTCAAGAATTGAATATAAAGTGAAATTAATCTTGATTCTTTGACGGAGAGGCGTTTATCATTGTGTAATTTCAAGAACTTTTCTAGATCGGTGACTTGCAATTTGCTTACGTTAAAATTTACTTTTTAACAGATAGTTAATTACATTATTCCAATTCATTTCGTTGGGTTTTGAGTATGAAATCGATATTATGTAAATTACTTACCTAGTTTTATCTTCAAATAAATTTTAATGGGTATTGCTAATATAACTATATAAATAAAGAACGTATAGTTAAATGCACTATTATTCAAGTAAAACGGGGTCGTAAGGTAATAGCCGTGTGCTAATTGCTGCCCGTGTGATCCTTTAGCGCACAAAAGCGCCTTATTACGTATGTATGTATGCAAATTGACAATGTTCACCCAGTGCGGAAAATGTCAACTAGCGATTGACATCATTATTATATCACGGTTTGCCAGTATCATGATACTGCAGGGAAAACAGAAAATGCCAAAGCTTTCAGGAATAAGCCCGTGTAGATTAAGTGCCCATATGAGACAGTCTTTTGTTATTTCTCGCATTTCAGTAAGAGTGCTTTTACACTCGCAAATTTTGGGCGAAAGCGGGTGACTGGTTTCTTGTGGAAAATCTGCTGGTGCGATAGCACTGTAACGGTTCAAACGATGTCAACTGAAACGCCCGACAGATTTTTTGCTATGAAATGTGTCACGCGTCGCAAAACCGACAATATCCGTTAGCGTTGCCGCACACTACAGACTAAACGACAGGCCGACAGTCGGACCGTTGGTAGACTAAAAATCGCCAATCCAATTAAAGTTTTTATACTGGCAAAATGCATCATCGTTGTTACATGCATACTATCATTCATCTTCTTACTGATTTATGACCTCGAGCAAACTATCAGCCGACTTAAAGTCTGCAGTATGTGTGTGAGGCTAATTATTTCAGACACATTTGATGATGATTATTTAAGTTTATTTTTCAGAACGTCATCATTATTAATACCACGAGAAAGTGCAACACAAAATTCAGTTCATAAGTACCTATGTGATGTTTATGGTAACAACTCTTCTGTATACTCTCTTTGGTAAAGCTTTAATCGCATGAATACTAGGTGTACTAGTTTCATAGGATTTTATATTAACAGTGTTTAGTTTAAAAGAAAATCCTTTACTAAAAGTTTCGCTCGCAATGAAACTAATAAGCGCTTGTGAAAATCTAACAAGATTATTATGAACTAGACTAGTTTATAGAGATTTATATTAAAGAAATATAAATGACCTATATTGCAATATAGTTCATATTTTATCAGGACTTCAGAACATTTTATTATATTTTAATTAAATTCGTAGTAAATAAGGTTTTTATGAGTACAGAGAAATAATAGTGTCTAATTCTTAAACTGTCAAACCGACCACCAAAAAGAGCGTTGATGGGTTGAGCGTTATGGTAGTTACCCAGGTACTCCAATTACCTACTCATAATGAAATAATTAACTTTAGCACTTTGAGATTCACACTAAATTATATTATTTTATATATGTTCTATAGATAAGTGTATCACAGTCATAAATTACCTCAAAACAGGAACAAAACTGGAAATTAATGCTTTTCACATCCCTTGATTTAAATAACCATGGAACAAAGGCATAGCTACTCATGGTAACGACGTCCCATATTTTTGGCAGATTTTAACAGTACGAACACGTTCTATGTTAATACCACATAAAACCCTTATTTTACTTCTAAAAATAACGTATAAAACCATGAATGATATGGTATGGGTAGCGGCATAGCAAAATTAAGAGCCTCGAGCGCTTCAGTCGAACGACCCAATAAATCTGGGCTGTTTTTGATAAAAGCTTTACCAATCAATTTTGAACCACATAGTGTTCTTGGAATTGGTAGTGAAAATATCCAAGTGTTTTTCTGGCTTTTACTCAAAGTTCAGTCCGCTTTGAATTGCAAGCTAATTGCAACAATTCAGAATTAATTTCTGGTATGGAAATCGTGTTTGTAAAATAATCGCCGTGTATAGTTCTCTCTAAAAAACGTTGTTCTTCTAAAATCAGGCATGTGAAGGAGTGTTTTGTTTGTTTATTTTGGCTATCGCAGGTAACTTTGCAGCAGCAAAGACGATGATTATTATTGTTGCCATTGTGCCATTTATAGAGAGAAAATGTGTATTACCACCGTGGTTTATGTTTACACAGTCTTATATCTAATAATTTATTTTATTAACACAATCATAGTTAATAGAAAAGAAAATACCATTATTTATCACACAGATTTCCATTTCCTACCCTAATAGCTAATAATCCTCCAATAAGGAACGAAATGTTTTAATGAAAAGTAAATAACCATCCCGAGGAACACGAGCTAATATTACAGAATATATGATCATTACAGATAAGGCAACGTTCGTAAGCATTAAGTTCAAGGGCATTAATAACGTTGTTATTGGCTTGGGAGTTCTATTTCACAAGCACACTCAACTTCGCCTTATCCTCATATATACTTGATTGCGTACTTTTGTCGAACAACCTCCCAGGATAAAAGATGTACTGGACGAGTTAGGGGCCTTATTCTATAGAGAATTTATTGGGATATTATAAGGTCGTTGCTGACGTCCGGAAAACTGACGAATTATGTGATGAGATCTAGTCGGTGACCTTGATGATGCTTTTTAGAGTTCCATATTCAAAAAGGTAAAAACCACATCAGTGAATTAAAATTTGCTCATTAAGTTTATTTTTATTGGTTCATAAGCTTTCAGTTATCTTAAATATTTACATATACCTTACTATCTAATCTAATTCTCTAATACATATGAAATAAATATTAAAATACGGCATCAAAAAACTCCTCTTCATCGCTGCCCACTGGAAGCGTACCCAAGAGGCTGGCAGCATTGCCACGTTGAATGGCAATGCTTATTTTTTGTCCAAAGTAGAAACCTCATTAAGTGCATTTATGTTGCTGATATCCTTCTCCGTGTGAGAGGAGGCCTGTGCCCAGCAGTGGGACGATAAAAAGGCTAGTAAAAAAAAAATGTTGCTGATATAATAATAACCGCAGGGCATCTGAGGCGGATGACGGGGAGTAGCGACCCCGCGGGTACCGAGTGCTCCAGGGAGAGTATACTGTCCCTCACCTCCGGCTTGCCGGAGTGAACCATGACGGGGGACGGGTCTCCCGCCTCTGGCTTGCCTTCATTGGCCGTCCAGAGTGGAGTCGCTAGAGCAGGGTTAATAGCCCTGTTCGGAGGGTGGGTGCCTCGTGGTAAGTGGCGAGTGGGCCAGAGATGCTGGACAAGCGCGTGATCTGAGTTTAAAGTCCAGCGAGGCATCTTCATCCTTCAGCCGCTCACGTCCCTGTTGCCCTCTTGTTGCAATTCCCGCGACTGATTCCCGGGGGCCCAGTAAGTGAGCTGGCGAGTCTCCACCTGCCATTTTTACATGTATCGCATACATTGTTATCGGCAGGTGTCATAGTTCCCGTAGTTTTCCCCATTTCCTAATCCACTAACATCCCATCACAATAGCCCAAGTAGTTTATTTCCAATAGTTAGCACAAATTAGCAATAGTTTAGCACAAAACCGGGGATTGTCCTTGGGTACATTTATATAGTGTATACAGGGATAATCGTCGGTTTTGTGTCGCCATATCATTAAAGTTGTCTCAAAAGGGCTTCAGCGTGTTGGCTTCGGCCCCACGTTCGCCTTCCAAAAATCCGGGACTCTATAGTCCCGTGGTCTGGTTCGAGACATACAAAATAATAATAATAATCATTTATTTCGGATAACATAGATCCATAAAATTGGTACAACACAATATCAATAAATTAATCAAATATCAATAAATAATAAATTGTTAAAAATAAAATGAATTAACACTAAAATTAAATTAAATTACTTTGAATTAGATTATAAAGTTAAAAATTAAATTGATCAGATACAATAAAAAATGAAATCAAAATATAATTATAATAATAAAAATATAAAATGAAAAAGACAATAAAATTATATTACCCGTTTGACGAAAGACCTCCATAGTGGCGAGGAGATCCTGTTCGCCACCGTCTTTAAGATTTCGTTGTGGCTGCCACGCAATCTGCAGATCAGGGATACAGTTTTCTTGCGAATGATGGCATGGAAACCATCGGTGTGGTATAGCGCAAACATCCCCGGTGCACTACAGAATCGTGGCAGCCCCAACATCATCCTGAATGCGTTGTTATAGAGGATGCGTAGGGCATCCAGCGATTTTTTGGTAAATCCACAGACTCCCCGTGTAAAAACTTTGACAATATGCTTTAAAAAGCGTTACCTTTGTTTCATCAGAGCACCGGTAGAATCTGCGGGCCAGCATGTTACCTCTGACCGCCAAAGCCCTACGCTCCCTCTCAATGTCTACATTGTCCTCAAGACCGTCAGTAAGGAAATGTCCCAGATATTTAAATTTCGTAACACGATTTATACTTAAGCCATTTAAGGTAATAATACTCGTATAATCGGGACATCCACCTGCGGCCCTGAAGACCATGTACTCACTCTTTTTAACATTATATAAAAGGCCGTGCACCTTTGCATAGGCCTCACACACCTTCAACAACTCTTTGAGACCCCCTGCAGTCGGGCTCAGCAACACCATGTCGTCTGCATAGCTTATATTGTTAATAGAAATGCCATCTACAGAACAACCAACACGCTTGTTACTGAGCTCAACGATGAGGTCATTTACATATAGGTTGAAGAGCTTGGGAGATGTCAAACCGCCCTGTCTCACCCCGCACTCCAACCTATACAAATCGGAAAGAGTATTGGCCCATCTTACGAAATTGGTCTGATGACTGTACCAATATTGTAAAATGTTGAGCACAACCGTCGGTACACCCCTGTCCCTCAATTTTTTCCAGAGCACAACAATGAGGAAGTGTACCAGATTAATTTCAAAGCAAAATAACATTTATATTCAAAAGCACTAGGTCTAAAATCCCATACTAACCAGAACAATAACGTATTAGCTATCAATGAATCAGTGCATGGATGTCTCATAGACTATAATCACGCTATTGATTAACTAATGACGGTGACTTATCATAGGGACGTGCTGAATCATCTGAAACTAAGCATGAAATACATATTGGTGACTTCATTCTGGTGGCTTCATATTATTATAAAGACTGAAGTAGGTTCTTTTTTCATTTTTGAGCTCGTGGGGAAAATTGAAAAACTCTTTACTACTCCTTTTAATTTAATTGATTTGTCATGGATGCCTTGGAAATTATTCCTGGATGAACTAGGGAATAAGCCCATATTTTATCTGTAATTTAATAAAAAATAACTTTTTGTATCATTCGAGGTAAAAAAAGCACATAATCTTTACAAGCTTTTTAGCCGACTTCAAATAAGAAGGAGGTTCTCAATTCGATCGCGTATATATATTTTTAAATTAATAAAAAAAAAAATCTTCAGTAAAATAAATAAGAATTCTGAGTTACGCCACTTTAATACCTGCGATTTATAACTACTGGTGATAAAATTGTGAGTAACACAGGAAATTGCAATGGCTCGTGAAATCAAAGTAGTTGATAATACAAACATAAGACGTAAGTAATACAAAGGATGTGTTCAAATGTGAAATTCAATAGTTTATCCTTCAGATCTTAGTTTGGTTCGATGCACAAGGAGTTTTGTCACCTGTGTCACCAAGGATGAAAAGCAATGGAAGTGTATGTGAGTCTACGTCTTTGTTTACAGATGACAGCAGGCCAACCTATCCCAATCTGTCAAATTTTACCAATCGAAGATTAACCTTCCGCTATTGTGATAAGGTAAAGAATCTATTGAAGAAATTTGACAGATTGTGGTAGGTTAATGTACAGACAACAGCACATCAAGTTACCACAATCTGTCAAATTTCTGCAATAGATTTTCAATCTTATCGCAATGGAGTTAGGTTGTTGTTTGACTGGTAAAATTTGACAGATACGTATACGTTGACCTACTGTTGTCTGTACTCGCGTCTGTCTGTACAGCTGTTTGAATATTCAAATAGGGAGATATGCATGCATTCTGTTTTCTAATTTTCTTTTGATGACGAAATGTGTCTTGTTGATGGTAATAAGTAGTTTTTTTCAAAGGAGTGGAATATTAAGAAAAGTGTTAAGAATGTCTTATAGTAACTTGTTGAACATAACGCCAGTTTGAACTGTTCTACAAGCCAGATTCCACTCGTGTACGGCACTGTGATACGTAGCAGTAACATTGCTGAAATGTCCCCGAAGTTACAAGCTCTATGCGTGAACACATGCTAGCTGTGGATTTGCACCAAGGCGTACCAATTTTGGTGAAATCTCGCTATTTAGTCTATTATGCTTCATCGGATTTTGTAAGGACAGGCAGAAAAATATGTAGAATCACATAAAATATGCCACAAGGTAAGTTGGAATTTGAAACAGATGTAGAATGATGGTGTCAAAATAACACAACAATATAAAAAAATCTAATTGTGACCTTTGGGCTTATGAATGAAAAACCAATTAGGTATTTTAATACCTAATATCTATCCTAATATAAATCTAATAGTAACATAACGTAATGGGGCCCTCGTCAATCATAATCAGCCTCAATCTGCACGCTATTCAGACGGTCTGACCTTTCGAATGCAAAACTAAATAATACGTCAGGAAACGATAGAAATAAAATATAAAAATGGTAATTTCTTTTAAGTACCAAATTGCTTAGCTTATATTGAGGTATGTCTATACTAAAATATACGGAACTCGAATCGTACAATACTCTTAAAATGTGACTCACAGTATGAAGACGATGTTTTTTACAAAAGATTTTTATTGTTTACTAACTTCTGCCAGCAGTTTTACCTGCTTTCCTGTGGGAACCACTGCGAGCACCCGGATAAAAAGTAGCCTATAGCCTTCTTCGATAAATGGGCCATCTAACACTGAAAGAATTTTTCAAATCGGTCCAGTAGTTCCTGAGATTAGCGCGTTCAAACAAACAAACTCACTCTTCAGCTTTATAATATTAGTATTANATGCACTACAGAATCGTGGCAGCCCCAACATCATCCTGAATGCGTTGTTATAGAGGATGCGTAGGGCATCCAGCGATTTTTTGGTATATTTGACCCACAGACTCCCCGTGTAAAAACTTTGACAATACGCTTTAAAAAGCGTTACCTTAGTTTCATCAGAGCACCGGTAGAATCTGCGGGCCAGCATATATATAGCAACAAAATAAACTGGAAGGAAGCAAACGTGTTTTTTTTGTGATTTTTTTTTGTTTAACTGGTATGGAACCTATCGTGCGAAAATTCGACTTGCACTTGACCAGTTTTTAGTATAAAACATCAAAGCAACGGAAAAGAATTATGGGACAGAAGGTGTAGATTAAATCAGCTGCCAAAACTCATAGAAAGCCGTATGCCCAGCTGAAACTCTACACTCGTCCGAGAAATAATAAAAACAAACTGATTTATTTCACATGAAATTCAAAAATTCTCCATAAAATGTGTGTTGGTGAACAACAGCACAACGGATTCAATGGCGGACCGATATTGAAAATTCCGCTCATACATTTGAATGGAACTCGTGCACGAGAATGAAAACAATTGAATAACTTGGAACATATCTTTATTTGGTGGGAATCTTTTCAAGAACACATTGCCCACAACTGTGTAGAATATGTAACAAGATAGTTATTTTAAAAGAACGTCCATGGAGTTTCTTGCCGGTTCTTCTCTATGAGACCTACTCCTTGGAACCACGCGACTAGCTTGACTTTTCATAAGATCTACTTGTAATAAAAAATTTTGACTTTGACTTTGAATATTTGGGCATTTGAGTATCGGAAAACCAATTCGGGAGTGTATCAATAGGTCACTGTTTACTAATAAAGAAACGGAATGTGTGAGTAATGAGCCATTAGCTTGCCATTGGTCTCCATTTACTAGTTCTTAAGTACATTCTACCAAAACAAGGTGGTTAAAATTATATATTTCAGTACTAACATAAACATCGTTGTCAGTTACCTTGTAGCACTTTAGTAACTGTTACAACTCTGCATCAATTTAAGTGTTTATTTATTGAGGAATTTCCTTCATGTCGATCAATGTGGGCCCATTACAGTGTCAATCACTGAAAGCAAATTATGAGGCGTGCGCGAAGGCGAGATTATTAGTAATCAATATATTAATTATTTACGCGTAATATCCATTACAGCATCAAGTTTAAACTTCGTTAAATTTGATTAATAATTAAGCATTGATTAAAGGCAATGTTTTCGATTCAATGAGCCGTGAACTTTGGCATACCGCTGCCAATTAAAATGGTCGGTGCAGCCTTACACGAACACATTTCAAACAAATGCAAGGAATTCCTGTACTAACTGTGTTAATATTGTTCGGACAATTTAGCGCTGACAGTTCTAAGTTTTCAGATTCCGTCATAGTTTTGCTTCGCTTTGCACATGCCGGGAACAATTTCTAACTCAATTGGAATGAATTCATCCGAATGATGAATATGTTTTCATTTAAGTTGAGGGCCATCATAGTTTGAATAGTATTTTCACTGTGGAACTTGAATATTCTGTTAAAAAAATATATTTGGATTGTTTGAATGATTTATTAATTTTGATACGCTCTTTTGTACAATAGCCAGTGATATACTTTACGTGGATAGCAAATTCTTACATAATAGATAGAATATGTACTTTATCTCTTCGCAAACCATCCATAAATATCTCAGGTCATTAATCAATCATCGACCGGATCCGTGAGATGAAAGGTAACAAACAAATCAAAATGTATCTAGATATAGGAGTAAGAAATCCCCAAACGATCCCCAGTAGGTATAATAATACTAATGTAATGTCTCTCTACCTAATTCCTTTCAAACTTATACGTCAGTACCTTCTTGCTCAGTCCCGAATCTCTTAATCCCTCAATGCAAGCTTTGTGAGTTTTCCATCACATAACGTTTTCAGATAACTCGCTGTTACTTTTATTATCCACCTTCCTGTTCTCGGAACAGGTATTTCATGTCATAAAAACAGAGTATTACTGGTAATTCAGGTAAACGATCGACTTGTTTCAGGACGCCAAAGCGAGTAAACATGAGATAATATCGTTACACCGTCCCGAATGGTTGCCTACACTCACAAATTCAATAAGGCCGTATCATGTAAGAAAATTGTACCAAACTTCATAATGTGTAATCAATATTGATCAAAGTCTTCTACTTAAGTTCACGCACATTTTGATGAATATTGATAGAGGCTCGTCCATTTTGAAGACAAAATTTTCCCGTGTCAATAAAGACTTTAAGATAATAACCGACAGCATACAGAACGGATCGTCGGTTGAGATACTAAAAAGAATATTAACACAGGAAAAACAATAAGTTCGAGGTTAAGGCCTCAAATCCTATGTGAGTGGCAAAAAAATCCGGGTCCGTTAGGAAAACAAAACTATATTGGGAGATTTGAAGGGTCACCATTCGTATTTTTCGTAATACAACAGACCCAATGTTGTCTATTATTTTATTAATGTTTTCAGAAGACTTTTATAATGATTGTTTGTAACTAGAAACATGATCCGATTACATATTGTACAGGCAATAAGTCTTCAGAGCTCTAGTAGGTAGTGGAGGTACACAGTTTTTTTGTCACATATTTCAGGACATAAGTCTCCTGTCTCAGATAGGAACATACTCGTATATCTTTAGGCAGATCATACCTACATATAGGAATTGGATAGTAAATTTACGACCCGTGTTTTATAACCACATAACATTTGTTATTTATGGTCCGAGTACCGAAAGTTATAAGGAACGAAATGTCAACGATATTCATCTTTATGAATGGAAATGTGATGTTTAAAATATTGCTTTTAAACTATTTCACTGAAATGCCGTTATTTAAATGAAAAGTAATTTCTGGAAGAGTATTGTTTATTCGGGCGAAATGCAATTGCAATGGTCTGAAAAACCTAGTACGACCAACAATGCTCAGTGCTCCATAGACGTACCTATAGAGACATAATCCTCGCGCTGTGGAGCGCCTGCCAGCTTGTGATGACCTATTTCCTCAAGTTTAAAACTAACAACTTATGCGGGATTACAAAAGTTCTTCATTCCTAACTCTTCTATTTTATTAAAGGTGAGCGAATCTTTAATTATAAACCGTGTAACCCCAAAACGTTTGACTTGAAATATGTATTTAGTAAAATGTAGGGTTGTGTATACTGGGAACAATAAAATGCAGATCAGTCTTCGTATTGTTTGTACGTACACAATTTACCGTGCCAGCTTTGCAGAGAGTTCCGCTGCCACCGCCTGCTATTGTTTCTTTGATCTCAACCCACCGCTAGCCGCTACATGGGATCAATTTAAATCTTTATTCTGGATTCAATAGAGCTGGAAATCCACGCCCTTTATTAGAAATAAGTTTTTATTGTGAACAATAAGCTCTTAAGTTATTTTTTTGTTCGTAGCGTGGTTACAATTTTGTTTTTTTTTTGTTGTTGTTTTCAAGTGGTCTTTGTAGTTTTAAGAGGACTACTCATAATAGGTATCTACTCCTTATCATGAGCTTTTCCAGAGTAGTATGCTTTGTAAGACACGACTAGTAGATTCCTTGTCATCTCAATCCATCCTAAGGTTGTCTGGGAGAGATCGCTCTTAGCGATGAGACCGCCCGTTTTGTCACCTACTTTATTTAGTTTGAGATCAAAAATTTATAAATTGGTGTGCCTAATAAAGTATATCTATCTATCTAGTGTAGAAAAGTATTTTAGTAATCTAAGGATCAATCAGTAGTGTTTTTACTAAATAATAATAATTACAAATTGTAATAAAAGTTTATTGAAAATCGTAGCTCTATTTTATTATAGTCACAAAATGAGCTGGAAAGCTGAAAAGACGTTATTCTCAGTTCAGCACTTGTAGATTTTCAACTGGCACGTAAACTGTACTTACAAAGGAACCACGAGCATACCTTCTGACGCCAGTAACTGGATAAATGAAAACATGCCTTTACTGCAAGTAGCACGGTTGATACTAAACAGAAATAGCAAGTGACTCCGCGCTATTTTTAATAACCTGCAGGGAATGCACAAGTAACTCATTTTATATTCCTTCTGCATACGATAGAGAATAATTACGCGACCTTTCCTTTCCGATTCCACTCAACAAGAATATATCACTTTGCACTTTGCAAATGATATATCATGCCGTTAAAATGCCGTGCATGCCGTCCTTGGAATACAGCCGTATTTTCATCAAGACTGAAAGTTTTCTATTACAGTCGCGCGGAAGGAACCCATACGACTTTTTATGATTTACGAGCTCAAAGTTGTTTGTATGTTTGTTTTGTGATTCTTTGTGGTTTAAGTATGAATTTATTGCTTCGCCTTGGCGCGTGGCTTTGCACCCGGTATTTTTAATATCTTTGCATGCTGTTTCTAAGGAAAAGGTAAGGTTTAACCAGAATTTTTAGAAGAGTAAATACGTACAATTTTCTTAATAGCAAGCGAATTTTTAAATATCAACAAGTTGCTGTTTATTCCTACATAATATGTGATTGATTGTTTGACTGGCGATATACATGTATGTATGTATGTATGTTACGTAGTGACACCGTATCATAATTAAGCGATTATGCTAAAGCGCTCTCTAGAGATTCGATTAAATCTGAGTTTAATTTGATGGCATGATACATTATTATTAGCTTTCACTCCATGGTATTAATAGATGCATGAAATTAAATGAGAAGGTGTATCTGTACTTAAAACTTAAACTTAAGGATCAAGAAGAGGAAAAAATGACAGTACTTAGGTAAGAATACTTAGGAAACCTGGATTTTAAAGCTTGAAATTGCTAATCCACCTTGAAAAGCAATGTTGATTGTTCACCATTCATTTGCTGAATGAGAAGAGGCCTGTACAGTGGGGCAAAAATAATGGAAAATTCAACCACACGGAAGTAAATATTTCATTTAACCAACAAAAAGTTTTCCAGCTAAACACTCCACAACCGTGTTCACATATTCCATGTAGCTAAACGAACAATTTACTAAGAACAATAGCCAACAATTACGCAAACAGCGGCAGTTGTACAGCCGGCTAACTCAATACCAGCCTTCCTGTCATCGCATATAGAAAAAACAATATTATATCCCTTTTGCTAAAATAAATAGAAGTGCCATTCAGAACCTATGAAATATCGATACGTTCATCGCGGAGAAATTAATTCAAACATTGTCAGGGCGTTCCCTGATTCCACCATTTATTTTCTTCTACAGCTCTTTTGTTTATGCTTACGTAATTGCCCACATTTGTTTCACACGTGGAAGAGAATTGTACCTGCGTCGTTATTTCAAAATTTTCACCCGACAGATTTTGCCATTTGTTTCAAAAACGTACACAAAAAGTGGCTATAAATTCTGTGTTTATTTTGAAATATCATTGGCGCGTTTATTTCCATTCAATCTTAGTATTAGGTTTAATAGAACACATTGTATGCTTTTATATTTGTATTCTAATCTCTTCTAACCTTGAAAGGAGGGAGTTCTTAATTCGTTCTGTATATTTTTTCTCGCTCGTTTATAACTCCAATAATAAACACAGTTTTGTATAATTTAACTGGGCTGGTTATTATTTTGAACAGATGTAGCTTCCGTGGATTACCATATTTAAAATTAAAATTGACGTTCAACGTGAGACGTATAACTTGACGCAGCCATGATTTCGACATTAAACAATGAAGAACTGTTGATTAGAAAAGAGATCAGCTTTCCATCGACTTTGAAGTAGCATTTTCGAACTTTTACATCGATTTTTGGCATACATACCGCAGCCATTTTGAGATAAAATACTTCAATAAAAGCAACATCCAAATAACAACTAAACTAAAACCCACTTTGGATAAAGGAACGCTTTGCATTGCAAAACATAATTCTAGTACCTGGACATCCCCATTAAACAAATGGAGCAGTTGTTGATTGCTCGAGTGTTAGTTAGGCAAACAACATTGTTCCCAAAGTTACCGTCCATCGTCTAGTTTGTAGTGGCCTTAATTAGTTTAGTGTTCTCTTAAAAGATCACCTATGTTATATTGCTAAATAGATGCTTAATTGTTATTTACAGACGACATAACTTTCTAGTTATTGACCTTTTTCCTAAGTAGTTAATTTTTCTGGATTCGCAGTTTTCGTCATTCGTGACTCATGAAATAATTAAGAAACCCGACATTTGGCATTTAGGAATAATCCAATTTGTTCAAACTTTTAATTGCCTCTTATTTTCGAATTCAAAACATAGGTGAGCATGCCCACACAAACTTGTACGTTTTCAAGGTGAAAGCAAAGTTTGTAAATATTTTCTTATTTATAAGTGGAGTAGGCGTGGATCTACATAATACATGTATTATTTGTGCTATTGTTTTAATAACATTTCACACAACTAATCTTGCTTCACCTTACAGCTGCCATAATAGAACTAAACATTACATTAATATTCGTGTTAAGATAACCCAAGCTTTCGTCAGAGGAGTCGGTAATCTTTCTTGCCTTTCATTTTATTCGTTAGTTATTTACAAAAGAGACAACGTAATAGCTCGTAACCTTGTCGATAAATCCCATTGACGGAATAATTAGTTACTACTAAATGAGCATTAGTCAGATAGACTCCATTTTCTTAACAAAGGAGATATTGGTGGGCACAGTCGCGCTCGACCTGGCTTTGTTCTCTCAAAGAAAAAGAACGTCATCTGTTAATTTAAGAAGCGCTGTCATTGTATCCTAATTTTAATGGAGCACCGAATAACAACAATGTTTTATGACCCCCAAACTTAGGATTAATAACCCTCATTTTATTTTGTTTGTACGGACAACACTTTCTAAACAATACCACATATATTTTAAATATTTATTCACAGGTGTTATAGTCGAGCGATAAATCAAAGAAAGCTTCAGGAAAATGTGTGAAGTTGGCATTCAAAGGCTTTTCAGACAAATAATTCTAAAAATATATTTTCCAAAATTATATTTTTCGTTTATTATTTTGTCGCTTAGCTAACAGGCACCAGTTGTCTGGGGACAAATAACTAGCTATTCAAATAGGTCCGAAAGGTAAAATATCAATTTCGTAGTAAACTTCACGTCGACATACGATGCTGTCCCAGTTTATTCTCTGCTTGAGCTAACAAGGATTATCGCATCATGTGATATTTCACCAATATTTGTGAAATCGCTTATCGTGTGGTTCTTACTGATTTATATTCCGCTTGTGACTACGAAGTGAGTCTTTATTTTTTATCACAAACCATGCAAATATGTTTAATCTTCTTTCGCTCGCGTCTTCGTTCGTTTGCACTGATATGTTCGAATAAATTCTTACTAAGTAGTTTCCTTGGAATACTTTAAGACTTCTTTACGTTCCTTTTGAACATGAACATGCAATGAATTTCTTTACATAGCGACTTTTATAACTTTGTATCTATTTCCAGAAACGAGAAATATTTCCTTATGAAATGCTCTCAGTTTATTTTATTCAGGGATCTATTTGTTCTAGTGAATGTATCTAGCAATAAGCTACGGCAAGAAAAACAAACTATTCATCTTCTATGAAGTATTACGTCATTGCTGGTAAACACGAGCTTCTTATTCGAAATTGTATCGAATAAAATATTTGACAACCTTCACTGAGAATTTATAATCAACAAACTTTTTCCATAACCGTCAGCTTTCTCGGCAACATTTGTTTGAGTTGCGTCAAGTGGACTCGACAACTTGTCCTCAATATTGAAATAAGGAACCGAACGAATTTCGTTCGAGTTCGGAGACTCCATTTCAACAGTCAATCGTATTAAAATGTTAAAGGTGACGGCCGGAATCTGTATCAAACGGTCAATTGCGCAAAAGGAAAACTCAACTTTAATGAATTACAAAGTAAAATTATTACATTAATCTTATTGAGAGGAATTCCTTTTCCTTTGCTCGTTTTGAAAATGAAAAATAAGCAATAAATTATAAGAGGCGAGTGACGCCATTTTTTGCTGACAACTCATCAGATCCCGCCACCCTCCGCCGTCCTGGACCTGTGTTGACCTCCCCCGGCTCCCGTTTCAATTTACTTGTGAAATATTTATGTCCATTTAGACGTAGGCCACTTTCAGGCCTTCCGTTAAGCAGTTTCTCATATAAATCAGTTAAAAGTATAGCGAATCTGGACTGTCAATAAACAAATTGTACTATTTTCGTCACATACTAAATTATCTTTCTTATAAGTAAGTTGTGATAGCAAAACATGAAATTCCAGTTACAGAATAATCTTTGCTGCGGCCACTGTTTATAGATTTGCTTATAACTACTATGGATATTTAGAAACCATCCTGTAATTAAAAATGTTTCAGTGTAGAAACGAAGTTATTAAATCTCGAATCGCAAAAAATACTGAAATTATTTATAATCGCTAACTACGTTAAAATTACGAACATGCATCTTGGTACACAGTTCTTAATATTTTTTTTTGTGCTATCACTTTCCTCAAATCATTTGTTTTTCAAGCGGTGATTTTTACGAACACAATCTTTTTTTAAGAGTTCTTTTTTTAAAGTTTATCTTAACAAACAACAGTCTCCATAAATTAACTGGTTGTTCCAGATTCAAGGGACAACTGATGGACGGATTTTGATTAGATTTCATTAAAAAGAAACAGCTTAAAATATAAACGTGTTGTCTGTTTATTTTTTCTTATTAACTATTTGTCATTTTCATTTAACCGTGTCTGAAGGATCCAGACCTATGTCAGATATTTCTATTTTTTTAAGAATATAACGGTCTCAAGAAATATTAATTTAAGATAATAATGATTGTTTAACTTATTTGGGAATTGTCGAGCGCAAGAGTGTCTCAAGAGTGTCTCTGAAATAGACTGAGTCGTTGGTATTTAACCGATTGTATCTCACCTTTCCTTTTACCTGCATGTTAGTGAACTGCACACCGCCATAGTATTTTTCCAAAGTACGTGAAAGATTCTGTACAAACTGTTTGAAAATACTGAGATCTGCTTCATAAATTTCAGCTAGCGTTCTAAACCATTCGACTGCAGCTCAACTTTAATGGATTGCAATATCTTTCGCCCGCTGCGCCGTGAATACGCCATTCAGCTGGCGGTAATACTCTAAACCTACCGCAATATGAGCCATTGTTTCTAGGCGAATGGACTGTGTATCTCTTGAGCTTCTCTATGCATTTGAATCATCAAATTCGTTATGGGTGGTAATTCAATCTCGGGTGCAGTGACCTGTGATACAATTTTTCACAGGAAGGACGTTTTTGATAAATGATGTGAAACCGGAAAGACTTTCTTTTGGTTTTGTAGGGTGGAATAAATATTAACATTCAAAAATAATCATTGACCCCAATTGATCCCTTTCTCAATAGAATTCTCATAAGAAGGTTGCAATTCCGTTGATTATAAACGACCATTGATGGGTACCTAACTTCCAAACGGTTGAATGTCGTGAACGGATAATGCCGAAGATGGGCAATTTGGCGACTCAATTAACCACACAGTAATTGGTCTTTGAAGTTCCAACAAACGGATAACGATGGTCCCTGCCAGTCTCCGCCAGTCCCGACAGGCCCCGCTTTAGTAAATCAAATACTCCGGCACAATTCGCACTGTTATAGGTTATAGGGTTATACGTTCAGGGTTATCTCAAGTAACCTTTAACCACAGGGCGCAGAAGGCAGTTGATGGCCTTTACCGCCCAGACAGATAAGTCAGGGTTCCCTCATTAATGTTTGATATACGAAAAATATTTAAGAAAATAAGGTAAGAGGTGAGTAGAATTTTCACTTATTTAAACATAGCCAAGGTAACTTGTCTAAACGTATTTTTTTTAGGTTGCGGAGCCCTAAAAAAATTAAAAAAAAACAAATAATATGGGATCGAGATTAACTTTAGCTATAGATTTTAGATTATACAGATGTATTTAAAGTCAATTGTTTTCTTATACATATTAATTCTCGTCGAAGTTCTTGAATATCGATTTTGCGTGTAACTTGATGATACATAAAGTCTTATTGAAATTATAATTGATGAAGTTTGTTTTTGTTCTTCTTGTGTGTTTGCTATGGGTTCGCGTGAACAATTTATGGAACTAATTTAAACATTTTAATAGAAAGTAAATCAATTGATTACAAGCGCTTAACTTAAGTTTAGACCTCTTCAATTACCACAGTTATGACTAATTGGAAAAGTCTTATTGTAAGCAAACTCTTTCCCAAAATTACAAATGGCGAAAATAATTCCCAATTTTTATATTGACTGGACGCCCTCGGCTATTTTCCTTTTAACATGAATTTTGCAGATTATTTTCTGTTAATACAGGGTTCGCTAACTTATGTATCATAATGTAACCCACTTACGTCTCACGCATATGGTTCACAGCTTGCGATTATGTTTATTAAACGTTACAAGGCTTTGCTCTCACAATAACGGAGTCTACAGCCCTTAATTGGCTTGTGTACTGAACAGATTTTAATCTTATTAAGCCCTTACGTATAGCGCAGTCAGAAAATTTCCGTGTTTCAATCAAAGGGAACACAAGAAAAGGAACAATATTAATCCGAAACCTTACACGGCTTGAAGATTGAACAAGGGGATAAAGGGATTGATATGAAACATGTCTTATATAATATTCCTCCGTGTTACATCCGAAGAGATACAGATAACACAAATTACTCGACAGATTAAGACAATAATTTGAAGTGAGGAGAAAATTGCTGTTTTTTATACAAACACATCCGATTCGTGTTTGAGAGCACAGTTGAGATTGAACACGTCTGTCAATAGTTGCAGTTGTTTACCAGAACATACAGCAGAATATCTTTCATATCAACGTCGAGTATTTGCTCGATATTCTGGCATGTGATGCTTGTTCGATATTCGAGAAGTTTGCTCTAAATAGTCGTTCATATTCTCGCACAGAGATTTCTGAGAGCATAGCGTTCCTATTCACTCGGTTACTCAGCCGTTCTAGAATGCTGTATGTGTCAACACAGACGGTCTATTGTCTGCTTATAGGCTGAAACATATGTATCCAAAAATAAAACGCAGTTTACTGCTGAGATTTGAGACCCACATCCGTGTCTCACAATAGATTACAAATTGGAATAATGTGAACATTCAACTTCTGATGCATTAATTTTGACCAATCAGAAAGCTGGATACGATTTTACAGCGTTCGGTTGTGATCAACTTATTTTATACGTGACATATATCGTTGGTAGTTGTTCTGTGATCAAAGTCTGAAGATACATCGTTCTTGCCATAAAACAGTAGTAGATTAAGTTCTTGTCAAAACAGTCGGTCTTGATATCGCTTCGCCGGATCATAATTCATTATTATTATCTACATTCTCCACCAAAAACAACATTAAGCGTAAGTAATGTTGGTAAACCTAACAATAGCTACGTCATTTACATTTCAAACATGAGTAGGTAAGCCTTCGGCATTGTAACTATGATTTTACTTGAAATGGTACAAAATGTCCCAACTATGATTTGGGTCTGTTAAAGTATGGACAAGATAGGATAGACGTACCAACAATTTATGTCTATCTTATTGATAGAAACTCGTGAGATGCGAAGGTCGATAACAAGTCGATTCGATATTTGTGTAATTGAATCACCCTTACATTGAGCTTGCATGAATCTGAGGTAATTTATTACTGCCATATATCTCGGCCAAAGAAAGGTCATAATAACTTGAGCCTCAACCTCGTTAGAGGTTAGTTGAGAATCCAATAAGTTATAGGGCACAAAATATTGGTAAGACATATTTTATCTATAGGCCGAAGATATAGATATGACATATAATACATCTTATGTAGCTCTTTCATCAGTAACTGGTGACAGCATGATAGCAAATACAAGAACCACAAATCAGTATAGCTGTTTGCCGATTGAAGAACATTCATACTAAAATGGCAGGTGGATAAATGGGCTATTTGACACGGAAATATTTTTTCAAATCGGACCAGTAGTTCCTGAGATTAGCGCGTTCAAACAAACAAACTCTTCAGCTTTATAATATTAGTATAGAATAGATATCCTTCTTTCAATTCTATCGTGGTGGACGCGAGCCACATGACTACTCTTTTCATAATATCCTGATAACAGTAAGTTTCTATTACAGAGAACATTATATCATTCCGAACATTACACAGCGTTTCAGCAAGTTGTGGAGAGCGAAAATGGCGACAGGGTAAAAATATTACGTAATAAATTGTTACTTAATGTTACACATATGTTCCTGTACGGGGCAACTTGTTGCAATTGTATGAATGGAAATATATCTCAAAGTTGGGGAACAAAGAGATACGTTCATATTTTATTTGGGAAACTTCGATAACACCTAATAACGATACTACAACTGGTTATAAGTGTACAAACTTTGTTTTATACTATGTAGTGATAGTGATAGTTCCCACCTCATTAGTATCATTAGTCTAGCTAGTTAGATACTAGTAATACTGCAAAAGGCTCAGGTATCCACTCAGAAGCAAATTGTGTTTCACTAAGAGAATTTTATAACGACCTGCATATCCCATTTATTTCAGGTAAGTCTTGATTACTACATGAAATACTAACAACATGCTTAATGCAAGCTACTGTATGCTCATCCAAGCCTCCAACAAACAAGCATTATATTCTTGTATTTCAATTTACAGGCTGTTCGCCAATTAACAGTATTGTAATGACGTATGAGATTCTGTGAAATGTCTCCATAATTGCTGTGCAATTGCCGTTCGTTTACGGTACACTGGGTGTGACATACATTTGAGAACAATACAAGTTGTGCTTGCTGTGTAATATGGACTTTACAGTACTAATTGCTTCTGGTCGTCTAGCGCTAATCGCTTTTCATGTTCTATGGGACATTTAAAACTATATTGTGTCGATATTAAATGTATGGCTGGACAACCACATAGTTGTTTTTACCATTTTACTTAATTAAATGTTGACAAAAATCTACAACGAAATCAGGAATCAGGTACCTTACAGGATTAAATTAGAGCTCCCGCACACTGCAGACTTTAGTCGGCCGATAAATATGTTCGAGCTTATAAATCAGTATGAAGATGAATGTTAGTATGCACATTACAATGACGAGGTATTTTGCCGGGCTAAGACGAACTAAAATCTTCGATTGAATTGGCGATATTCTTAAAAAAATATTTTTTCATTTACAGTCGGCCGACTGTTTAGTCTGCAGTGTGCGGGAGCTCTTAACCGTCATGGCAATGTTTTTTTTTTGTTTAAAAAGCTCTATCTCTTTTTAAGTGAAAATACAAAATAAATCAGTCCAAGGACCGTTGACCTTAATATCAGAATTAGTTACGGCGGTTTCTTAAAGGGTCCTACTATTTATATCTGGGGAATAATCTACGTACAGGTTCCATGAACGGAAAGGTTTTAGTCCCTTATAACTTTGTAGGGGATAATTTTGTGTAACATATGTTTAATCCGTGTAAGGGATCAACACATATTTTAGTAAACCTCATGAATATGTCAGATATTTTATAGTAGGTAGTTACAATTTTTTATACATATTTAGTTTTGTTAAACTGTGAAAAAGGCTATAAAAAAATTCTTTAAACTACATGCAATCTGGTTTCAAATCAATAAAAATTTCAGGTTCACTTAAACCAAAAATTTTACTAAAACTACGATACAGATTAAATCCTCGATTCAAAGTATTCCAAAGTACGGACAATACAACAGCGGTAAAGTTTATTCGCCGTAACATTTCAAGTAAACTAACCGTCTGTCTATAGAAACTAGGAAGAAATACAGAAACTATCAGATTGAGATTAATGCACTGTTGATTTATCTTCTTCAATGTGAAAGTGGTTAGTTAATAGTTGATTAGTTTCAGTTTCATTCTGAATACTTGCTGGGGTTACGGGATTATTGGAGAGAGTTCTAGAAAGAACAAAGATGGGTTTTACTCGGAAGTTGTATCCCATTCCATGAGTAGCCCATGGATGCATCGAGCGAGAAGTATATATTTATAAGAAAATGGAAATGGGACGAAAAATGGTTTTACTGAACAAGGTACAAGGTAAAAGGTGTCAATAACCGAAATAATTAATTTTCGACGTATGTTTATAAGATAAACCAAAGAAAGTATTTAACAGACTCCAACAAACCGAGTGGATTGTTGAATTTAATGTGAAGGACGCGTATGACCCTTATACCTACTTACCATGGATCTCCAGGGATTAAACAGATTTCGGAGAATTCAGTCAATTTAAACCAAAGTAAATCGGTATCAAATTCTATAGAAATAGGTAGGATTTCTCTTTCAATGATATTGCATTTCATACAAAAAATGAAAAGTCGGTTTCGGAGTGGTTTTGTTCTAATATGCGAAACAAATCCACGTAGATATTCGAAAACGTTGGAAAAATTATTCTCCGAAATAAAATGTTTGGTACGAATATTGCGGAGTATGGGAGCATGCCTAAATCTTTTATCGTGTTCGGTGGCGTGTGGGGTGCTCGAGTGAGTGCACCGCCAGATAACGGCTAGGTGCACACTGACTCACCTTATAATAAATTCTATGCTCCAGGTGGATTTGCTGCCCACACAAACCTAATAATAGAACACCGTACAACTGATACCAGCTCAATTAATACCAGACCCATTAAATTTAGTACCTGAGCATAAATCTTGTAAAGTTATCGGCTCAGATCGGCTACATTCAGCCCCTGATAAAGTACTTTCATAATAAAACTCTCACTAAAATACGAGATAAGAATGGAGTACTGTGCGGTCCGTTACGTATCAGATTAAGCTGGGTAAGTACGTTTATACGGAGCCAGACATTGTGTTTGCCTTTATCCGGAGCTTTCTACATATATATCTGTGTATTTAGAGGGTAATTAAGCTAAATTTACCGAGCGGCCTACATCAGCTGCCCAGAGGCGGCCGTCGCGTCGCCGACAAAGTGAAAAATTTAACGCTTCAGCACGTTATTGTTGACAGTAAAGTTAACGACACTCCCTAAAGTGTCAGATTTGTATTCTGTGCGCGAACTTTGATATTTTTTATAGACAAATTGTTTGGTCTCGTACACAGCCCGTCATACAGGGTTATTCCCTGAGTACCCCGATCCCCGAGGCACCCGTCCCGGAGAACCCCGAAGACGATAAATATTATTACATTTCTTTTTTCTATGTTTTCAACTTGTATGGTCAACATAAAAGTGCTTTGAATACATGCGTTTGAAATCTATACTTATAATAAATCAGTAAAGAGGTCAATTCTGTACATTAAATATATTTCCAAAATAACTATCAAGGGGTGATTAGGGATCGTTACTGATGCCAAAAATGCAAAATTTTTGTCTGTCTGTCTGTATAACCGTTATAGAAACAAAAACTACTCGATGGATTTTAACTAAACTTGGTACAATTATTATTCATACTCCTGAGCGGGTTACAGGATACTTTTCATCACGCTGCAATCAATAGGAGCAGAGCAGTGAAGGGAAATGTTGGGGAAACGGGAGAAGTTACTCCAGTTTTTGAGCTTCGGTCGCGTGGACAACCTTAATAGTTAAAGCTACATAGAAATTATGTATGACGGAAATGTTCTTCTTAAAATTATATAAAAAATATCCAAGGACAGCATAGGTCCATCTTTTATGGTTGACTCACAATAATACGTGTATCTCCCGATAGTTTAGCAGTTCGACGTTTCAGATCTTTGATTATGACGACCCGTTGTCGCTGCATAAGCGACATGATCCGCGAACGAAGTCGCTGGCAGAAGCTAGTATAATATGACAGCAGTTTATTTGAAATTTTGTACAATGTTGAATCACATATAGTTTTATCTAATTACAATTTGAATAAAATGTATCAAAAATATAAACATTATCAAAAGATACTTAACAAATATAATTTGTTTACTATTTATGACAACAATATTTATTTCAAATTCAAAGCACACAGGCGGGCGAAAAGTGTTGCATTTTTTTACCTGAGCGGGCACCTAATTATGATAAACAATAGAGCTAGTGCGTTCTATTTTAAACAATTTGCTATGCTATATTAAAAAAAAAAATCCTGAAAATGGAACTGTTATTGCGTATTTTTTTAATTATGTTAATGTTCCATTTCGAAAAGAAGAAGAGATACAGAAAATCTAAATACGTAGGTAGTTTGAAAAAGGAAATGAGTATGAGACACATATTGTAGGTATTATCTCATTATAATATTTAACTAAACCAAACAGATTTTATGTTTTTTTCCTGTTCCTTAAAGTTATAATTTTAATAAGTAATAAAAATGTATTTAACGTTTCATCTGCTGACGCTACTTTTAAGCTTAACTGACTTATAATTGAGTTTACCAAGATAAAAATAAATCGGGGTGCTCCGGGACGGGGGCCTCGGGGATCGGGGTACTCAGGGAATAACCCGTCATACACGCCACTCGAATGAGTTCGAAAGAGGGTTATTTCTCTCGGGTATTTCTAACAACGCAGTACGAGTGCAAGCTTTATACAAATACGCTTTGTCCCTGTTTGTTTTTATTTCTCACACTATTTCGGTTACAATTTATGCCGGTCGATGTTGATTTTACATTGGTCTGCCCGCCAACTAGCCACTGGAAATATTTACATTTTGTGTTTAATTATCAACTATGCAAAATATTTTAAAAGAATCTGGAATAAGTTTCATCTGTTCTGAAGCAAACGCATTTAGCTACAAATACAAGAACACGTTTATTACGATCGGAAATCTTCGTCGTTTCTTCTCACAACAGACTTAGCGGGAGCGCTGCGGTACAAGGTAACTATAACTTACAAAGTGTGTTTACAAATGATAATTCCATTATAAATATATCTCGCAATATGTCTTTTTGAAGGCACGTAAACGATACAGGTGAATAAACTAATAAAATTAACAGCGATGATAGATATACGTTAGACTATTAACAACAAAGTGTGGTCTCATTGTTGGCGTGGCTCCAAATGTTCTGTACAGTGCAATAGTCAGATGGATCCGGATCAGAGCAAAGGCTACACTTCAGGTGTGATGTAATCTGACCTACTAATGCGGAAAACAACACAAGGAACTATTCATAAACAAATGAAAAACACGGCTAATTATTTCGTTCCGTTATCCGTTGCTATCGTTTCGTTTTCAAAGTCACAGTATATTAATCCTACTGTAATTTTATTAATTTCTTAGACCGAAACTAAGTAAAAGAAAAAGAAAAATAGAACTGATTATCTTGTTATAACTAAAATAGATTGAGATTTATTTGCGAAGCCGTATCCGCGGGAGATCTGCTATCTAGACTCTTAATGTCAAACCCGAGGTCAGACCAACTACGATGGTAGGTATTAGGTAGAGAGGAATTACTAAACTTACTTCTAAGATCTCGTAGAAATATCTACAACGACTAGAGCAGCGTATTATCATTTTATAGACGTGTTTACTGTAGTATACAAGTTTTTATTAGACTCATAAATATATACAATGGCTTCAGAAGAATAAATATCAACGTGTTTTCATATTGATAAAACATCCAATCTATGGTATGCAGATTTTCTTATCCGATTTTCAAGGGTATGTTTCATCATCGATTAGTATCGAATCATCAGTTCGAGTATAGAGTTATTATGATAATCGGATTGAAAAATTAGCACATTTATTTATCGATAGGATAATTTTTGGTCGGCTGATTCGATTACGATAATGTACTTTTATGATAGCAGGCATGTACTACTTTTGAATTCTGAAGGTCATAATGACTTCTATTTTTAGCCAATATAAATCATATCGATTAATCTTGGTGCTGTCTTTTTATCTAGTAAGTAGGTATCATTGATCAAATCTAATAGCATAGCAGATGTGAATATGGCATTCGATCAGTGTTTATCACGTTGTGTTATTAATTAATTAGTGTAATTGTGCTTAATTAATATGACCCAAGCTCATAGACGATAGACTCAAGATCTATTCATACTGTGTGTAAAGAATTTTCCATCAGCATATACCTAAAGTCTACAAACAAGAAACATTTCATTTTAAACAAGTATAAGCTCAAGAAATAACTTCTCCTTAGACTGATGTTAAAGGCTTTCAAAGGAAAAGCAAGACGTCTTACTTTAAGTAAGTTTTTATTTTCCCTATATTTTTGTCGACAGATTTCTATTAATTAGTATCGATGGTGAGGCCTGGCACGTTGCCAGGACCTGGAAAACAATGCAACCCTGACTCATTCACAGTTAATTGGCTTACTTTTTGGGAGGCAATAAAAATCGGTTTAAATTTGTACAATAGTGTTTATAAACTATTCCGAACCAGCTGCTGAGGTAATCGTGCTCTGAAAATATAGGAATCGTTTCGTGTAAAGTAATCTGTTCTCGTTCGTTGTAGAATCGTCCTAATTGTGGCTTGCGGGTAAAAATAGAAGTATAAGCTGCCTTCGTCTAACGTTTTACACCTTATACACATTATCAAGTCGACCAACGTGTACATGAGACGAGAAAGGGGGTTTAACGGCTGTATCTCGGCGCACCTGGCCACTCAAGCATGTACTAGTAAAAGGACACACCACTATAATAATAACTTCAATGTTATCCTTCCTACTCTCGTATAATTAGATATTGAATGACCTTAATAGGCACTGCAATCTATGGCTTAGGAATTATGTCAACACCTATTTTATCTGTAGTATTTTTCTACTTAAAATTTACTATTTAGAGAATAAGTTATTTGTTAAATAGTCCCGTAAGTTGAGTTTTTAAGAAATTGACAAACGTCGCGCTGTTTCACTGAAGTAGAGGTGCATTAGTTTAATTGCTCCCGGGTTTGATAGCATAATTTTATCATGCCAAGTGTCTACTAATCTCATCTTGAACATAAGTTAATTATGAATTAACGTATCATTCGTATGAACTCCGAAAACTCCGAACTGCCTTACCTATACCAAGCAATTTCGAAAGATAGCTACAGATAGTAAAACACTGTTTCTGACAGCTGTATCTATATAACAAAGTATCGCATTAATTGATAGTATCTAATAGGGACTTATTACTCTTTGGTTGATTTCGTTATTTTGGGAGAAATAAGAGTACTATTAGTAAATATTAGATAAACAAAAGACTTCTAATTTCTAATTATCAACGCTGTATTTCTACCATCGCCGTTTAACTAAAGAAAGTGCGAACTTAATCATTCGGATAAATCGAAATCGCCTTTGAATTTGCCATTTTGAACAGAACATTTATTTAAAAGCAACCTAAAGTTAATGCAGGCTCTGAACTCGTTATTCCTTTCTAATTAATTAAACTAAATTGCAAATGAATTTATTCCACTCAGCCGCATTTTCCACGTCATAGGAACCGATTGTTGTAAATTATAATTTGCTAATTGCTTGCGGATGATATTAAAATAAAATATGCATCATTTCTATTTGGTTTCATAACTCTCGTGAATATTTGTGGGTGGTAGATAAATTGGATGGCATTAACAGTAGGTAAAGTTTGGTGATTAATAGGTCACCTGTATTTGGAGCTGGGAACATTATCTAATGTAGGCGCTGGTCATACGAGTGAACTCTATCAGGCGACGATGATATCATATTCAGATACCAATCCGCATACCCAATGAGGCGATGTGTCATAACTTAAATTTTCTACTTAATATATTCCAACTGCCTTCGGATTTCTGACTCATAGTCTGGCTTAGATCATGAAAAAGATTTTCGTGCCATAATATCTTCTAACAACGAAATAATTTCCACCGTAAAAATAATTTGCATAATGGAACAAGCTCTTGTGTATTTTGCCTTTCAAAGAGAAAATATGAAACAAATAATTATGTCAGGACAATAGCCGCAAAATAAAGCGTAGGTACACAGTAAACATGTTCCCAGAAAAGGTCTGTTTTATACAGTGTTGAGCCGGCGAGGTTTCGCTTTCAACAGCCTAAATATCAATAACAAATGACTTCACATACAACCCCGTCACAAAAGCGTGGTGTCAAGTGCTCTGATGATACAAAGGGAGAATATTGTACAAAGCAAGATTAACTAGTGTAGACCCGGCTTTACATTACCAATTCAGGGTTGCCAGGTTCGTTAAAACCCCGGTGGGTGCATCTGAACTGAAAAGGTCATTTAATTTGCAAGTTTCGCGCGCAGCTCTAGGATTTCAAACAGGATTTTGCAAAGATTTAAAGTAGAATATTCATTTTCGATTTTCCAGTTCAAATATTAGTATTACTTTAGTTGGATTATTCTCGAATCATGTTATGTGCTTCTCTTGAAATATAATTGTATTGGGTAGGTATATGAACCTTATTATACCTTTTCTTATCATTTCAGATTATCACATGTGAAAAATTACGACATTATAAAGTGTTTAAAAGGCATGTAGTAAAATAGAAGCATCTATATACTTTAATGGCATTATCACTGTTTTGATGAAAAACTGCGAGTACCCTTCTCATTCCTTTCAAAATATTCAACTTCTGAAAGGGTAGCATTAAATATAAAAACGGTCGTATGTAAAAAAATACTTTTATTTTTTCTTGTGTTGTGTTGTTAAGTACTTAGTTCACTTCTTACAGGTTTGCAACTTAAAAAGAAATAAATATATGTTTATTCTCCTGATAATATTGTCCGGACCTGTATATTGCTGTACTTTATGCAAATTAGAAGGTATAAACATTTCTACCTTAATTCAACTGTTTCAAGTTAAAAGGTTATAAAAGGAAGGGGGGAAGAAAGGTTGCTGAAGAAAGAAGGGCAAGGGAAGGATAATGCTTTAAAATACAGTTATCAAAAATAGAAGGTCATATCCTCCCATTTATATATAAAGCATTGTACCATTCAAACATACGAGTATAAGCAGAGATACTACTAGCAGAGAAACCATCTGTCTAACGTCTGTCTATGTGTTGATACCAAGCAAATATAATATCCATCTCCATATCTAGCGTTATTGGAATTATGACAGCATTCAAACAATCCCACGAGACAATTTGCATAATTCCGTATAATTTAAACTCCCACAGACAGTCAAGTCATGCTATTTACTTAAACATCATCGGCATGTGTTACAATTTTCCTCTCTCCTCGCACGTATAAATTTTCTGAACGATAGCGCCGTAAAATGACACGCGTTATGAAAATTCCTAGATCCCGTCACGCTTTTATCCTTCTACAAATTCTGTTATAACTTCTCATTATAACAAAGCGATTATAATACACTAGCTGCACATTTTTGCTCAATTATGACCAAATATTTTTTTGAGAAAATGTTTTTAACTATTTTATCATCATAAACGCTTACATTCGCTGCTATTGAGTCCTCAAATGAAATGTCTTGCATATTTTTAAAATCCTGTGTTAAAGAAACTGAACTGCAATCTTGCCAAATGCACGAGCAATAAAATCCTAATTTAATTTACATGACTTTTACTCGACTGCTCGTAAATATCATTGGTCTAGTTGACTGCAGTTTATAAAGATAATCTTTTTAATACTTTTTTACCAGGCTACACGATGTCAACTCATAATGAAACAAACATAGCAAGCTATCTGCAAACTTGTTCGGAAGCGCTGTTGTTTCACAACAATTTGTTAAGAAAACGCTCTAAGAGAATGAACGATATTTTTATTAGGTACTTGAAGTGTATCAATGTTGTACATTCTGAAGGCTGGATTAAAAAACCGGCCCAGTGCGAGTTGGACTCCCGCATGAAGGGTTCCGTACCATTACATATACAACTAGCCAAAATTCAATAAAAATTCGGACAGTAAAAAATCACTTTGTTTTTCATACAAATGTATGAATAACAAAGTTATAATTTGCGGTTTCACACGTTTATTGTGAATTTTTGCATTTGTTGTTATAGCGGCAACGGAAATACATCATTTGTGAATTTCAGCTTTCTAGCTATTACGGTTAATGAGATACAGCTTGGAGACAGACAGATAGACAGGCAACGAAGTCGTCTGTTGGGGTACGGAACCCTAAAAACTGGGTTTGGTTCGGTATTCCTGAGATATATTAACTGATGCAAATCATGCACAAATAAATTCGTTTATTATTGTAAAAGTGTGGAACGAAATAATCATGAATAATTTCATCGGACGCGGTTTACCGTTGCATTAATATGTAAGCATGCACATTAATATTTAAATTAAATATTTACGTGTAAAAATGTCCGAACATTCGGCCGTGTTTACTTCAGTGTCGTTCACTACCCCTGTTCATAACATTTTAATGTTTCAGACTTAATTTATGTGATAATTCTCAGTTCGTGGAGAGAGATACGAACCGTGAATTTTTCGTCTGTCTGTCTGACGGCTGACACAAATTCTGGTCGGAATGCTTGTGTCACATGACGTATCTATGTTTAATTACTAGTGGCCCGTTTTTAATTATCTTATTTCGAGCATGAAGCCAACCCAGTTTTTACTCTATGTATGTATATTAACGATTTTCTATTTATATATATAATCATGGAGTGGATAGTTGGACTACACTAGTTCAGTTACGCAAACCTCTTTCTTATTTCCCTTGAGAATTTTCTTTTTCTTTTCCGCGTGACAGGTAGGCAGGATACAAACCGGTTTGCAACCTTCATCACTTTATATCAACTTAACTACAAAACAATTCCTTTGTTTATAACATTTCAGATAACTTAAATGTATATTCGAGGCCACGTTAATTGCACCCTTTACCGAATAGTGTAAACTTAATTAATTTTCCAAATAGAACTAGGTTATGGAAGGTACCTAACTAACAACAATGGGGCGTTTTAATTATACTCTGAAATAGCTAAAATTACGCCAGAACGTATTACTTTAAATTACGTAGGTAGCCTACCTGCCATATTACATAACTATTCGATTCCACGCAGGAAAGTAGTTATCTGCTGATTACGCGGAACAATTCAGATTTCGTTAATGTGGACATTACTGGACTTTAACCAAAATGATTGCACGTAAACGAAGTATTGTATGAATGAGTATACAATCTGTAATAAACTTAAAATAAATTGTCCTCTTCAGTAGGACGCATCCACTGAAGCTAAAATTAAAGCTATTTAATAAACTTTATCTTGTCGAAAATATTTTTAGGGAATAGGGGACAAAAAATATTTGGCCCTAGGGAAAATGATTATAGAAACCTGTCGTAGATAAACTCGTCTTATCAAAGTACTTAGTTTCCTGAAAGCACTGAAATATCTTTGTCACGGTGAAAACCACTTTTTTCTCATTATCATGTTAAAATCTGTAGGTAAACCAAACCCATCTGAGCTGGATAAATCTATTTAGGCCTCCATTTTCAGAAAATGTATGGATAACCAACAAATTATTGTGCAAATTGCTTTGAATCCATTTCATACTCTTAGGGGGCTGAGTTGAGTACAACTCTCACAAGCTTTTAGCTTATATTTTTTCTTAGCAAATCAGTGAAAGTAAAATGTATGTTCATTCATGTTCATTATTTATTATTTCATGTGTTATCAATAAGTTGAAACGTTTATTTTAAAACATTCGGCATACCATTTCATTTTATTAATGTTGGAAATAAATAACTGTGAAGGTTGAATGAATAAAAATACTGCGAATCGATACTGAACAAACCTTTCATTTTTAATTTGGTTTTAAAAAACAGTTGCCCATGTCACTACGAGGACTTCTAAAAGGGTAGATTATCTTTGGTTGTTTTATAAATACGAACATCAATTAAATCTTTCAAACCTACATCTAAAGTTACGGGGCTAACACTCGTTTTACCGGCTCGAATTTTAATCGTAAATATTTCCACGAACTGTATAAGTATTGCCTAAAATAAATAAATATCCGCCGCCCAGGCCATGCCGGTTTATGATTGCGATATTTCAGTGAAAGTATTTTCGTGTCGGCTATCGTTGCTTTGTTCTAACAAACANTGCATTTGTTGTTATAGCGGCAACGGAAATACATCATTTGTGAATTTCAGCTTTCTAGCTATTACGGTTAATGAGATACAGCTTGGAGACAGACAGATAGACAGGCAACGAAGTCGTCTGTTGGGGTACGGAACCCTAAAAACTGGGTTTGGTTCGGTATTCCTGAGATATATTAACTGATGCAAATCATGCACAAATAAATTCGTTTATTATTGTAAAAGTGTGGAACGAAATAATCATGAATAATTTCATCGGACGCGGTTTACCGTTGCATTAATATGTAAGCATGCACATTAATATTTAAATTAAATATTTACGTGTAAAAATGTCCGAACATTCGGCCGTGTTTACTTCAGTGTCGTTCACTACCCCTGTTCATAACATTTTAATGTTTCAGACTTAATTTATGTGATAATTCTCAGTTCGTGGAGAGAGATACGAACCGTGAATTTTTCGTCTGTCTGTCTGACGGCTGACACAAATTCTGGTCGGAATGCTTGTGTCACATGACGTATCTATGTTTAATTACTAGTGGCCCGTTTTTAATTATCTTATTTCGAGCATGAAGCCAACCCAGTTTTTACTCTATGTATGTATATTAACGATTTTCTATTTATATATATAATCATGGAGTGGATAGTTGGACTACACTAGTTCAGTTACGCAAACCTCTTTCTTATTTCCCTTGAGAATTTTCTTTTTCTTTTCCGCGTGACAGGTAGGCAGGATACAAACCGGTTTGCAACCTTCATCACTTTATATCAACTTAACTACAAAACAATTCCTTTGTTTATAACATTTCAGATAACTTAAATGTATATTCGAGGCCACGTTAATTGCACCCTTTACCGAATAGTGTAAACTTAATTAATTTTCCAAATAGAACTAGGTTATGGAAGGTACCTAACTAACAACAATGGGGCGTTTTAATTATACTCTGAAATAGCTAAAATTACGCCAGAACGTATTACTTTAAATTACGTAGGTAGCCTACCTGCCATATTACATAACTATTCGATTCCACGCAGGAAAGTAGTTATCTGCTGATTACGCGGAACAATTCAGATTTCGTTAATGTGGACATTACTGGACTTTAACCAAAATGATTGCACGTAAACGAAGTATTGTATGAATGAGTATACAATCTGTAATAAACTTAAAATAAATTGTCCTCTTCAGTAGGACGCATCCACTGAAGCTAAAATTAAAGCTATTTAATAAACTTTATCTTGTCGAAAATATTTTTAGGGAATAGGGGACAAAAAATATTTGGCCCTAGGGAAAATGATTATAGAAACCTGTCGTAGATAAACTCGTCTTATCAAAGTACTTAGTTTCCTGAAAGCACTGAAATATCTTTGTCACGGTGAAAACCACTTTTTTCTCATTATCATGTTAAAATCTGTAGGTAAACCAAACCCATCTGAGCTGGATAAATCTATTTAGGCCTCCATTTTCAGAAAATGTATGGATAACCAACAAATTATTGTGCAAATTGCTTTGAATCCATTTCATACTCTTAGGGGGCTGAGTTGAGTACAACTCTCACAAGCTTTTAGCTTATATTTTTTCTTAGCAAATCAGTGAAAGTAAAATGTATGTTCATTCATGTTCATTATTTATTATTTCATGTGTTATCAATAAGTTGAAACGTTTATTTTAAAACATTCGGCATACCATTTCATTTTATTAATGTTGGAAATAAATAACTGTGAAGGTTGAATGAATAAAAATACTGCGAATCGATACTGAACAAACCTTTCATTTTTAATTTGGTTTTAAAAAACAGTTGCCCATGTCACTACGAGGACTTCTAAAAGGGTAGATTATCTTTGGTTGTTTTATAAATACGAACATCAATTAAATCTTTCAAACCTACATCTAAAGTTACGGGGCTAACACTCGTTTTACCGGCTCGAATTTTAATCGTAAATATTTCCACGAACTGTATAAGTATTGCCTAAAATAAATAAATATCCGCCGCCCAGGCCATGCCGGTTTATGATTGCGATATTTCAGTGAAAGTATTTTCGTGTCGGCTATCGTTGCTTTGTTCTAACAAACAAGCATAGGTTAATTTATAGATTTACGTTTTTGATTAAAGAGAAATAGAAACAGAAGACATTTTGGCACGGTTTCATATAGTAGTACCTGGGCATCCACCCGACTATTACAATAGTAGATACTCTTTGATTGTTAAACAGTATACACGGAATCATATCACCGCCAAAACATGGGCGCCGATTCAATTTTATGTAACGTGTCCAAATTGGATTTCTTGAACAGTCGTTTGCTGTTCAGTAGTTCAATATCCTTTCAATAATTGTTTCTTAAACTGCGCCCCTACTTCCGAAGCGCAACACGATCAAAATTAGAAACTCCATAAGCACACATTTTGCGCACGTGCTTTGTGTCAGCATTACTCACGGTATGATCGTAATTTTTATCGCGATAGCCCTGAAGTACAGACAACAGCAGGTCACGGTACCTGAATCTGTCAAATTTTACCAATCAAATATTAACCTACCACTATTACGATAAGGTTGAAAATCTATTGTAGAAATTTGACAGATTGTGGTAACTTGACGTGCTGTACATGAAATCTGCAAAGAGGTTGCACATAGGAGTATGGAAGGTTGCACTGACCGACGTTAGCCGCGCCGCTGTGGCGGGATCGATCTAGCGCGGCCGGGCCGAGCCGGCCATCGGGCCCTGCAGCTGATTCCTCTCGAACGCACTACACTGCACTTGATCCTTCAATATGATCTTCCAAATGTTAAACACTAAACTTTCACACATTTACAACTGACGTCTTAAATTCTTGACTGGTCCCTGTAGCGTAGGTAAAACACGAGCAATTAATTAATGAAACTAAACAAAAAATCCTGATTAAATTGTCATTCATCAAACTAGAATTGTTTGGCGAAGGTGATAGAGTGTGGTATTGAAACCCGAATTACGAATATGTACATGTATCGATCTAGATATCGGGTAGAGATAATGGTTCGTATCTACGATAAGTTCAGAGCCTAATGGCTGAGGATTGATTCGATTGTTGTTGCTACAGATTTGCACAAGCACCAAGGTTTTACTAGAAGCCTTTACGTATTTCCATTAAAGTAATTTTATTACGGTAATAATTTAATTTATTACATAGGTAAATCGTGGGCAATTTCACTGATTTCCTTTTCACTTTAATCTTATTTGATGCATTTATTGCTACTTGATAGTATTTATCAAGTATCATGCACATGATAGCGAACGGAACAACATTCGCACTACAATATTATGCAACAGATAATACTGAACTACTTATTTGTGATGGATTGCAGGATCGTCTATTAAACAGTGAGATACGAGTATCAGTTTGCATCAATAAACTCGTATCTGGCACATGCAAAGATCCACGTGGAAGCTAACGTTACTACACAACTAAACCAGTGTAAAGAAAACTATTCATAATAATAACAATGACATTTTTTTTGTTTCATTTAAAACCGATCATTCACTCAAAAAATTCAAACACAATAGAATACTCAAATCACATTTTTGATTCTAAAAAAGAAATCATGTTGTCAGTTATTCAAAGTGACATAAAACAGCGCATGACGCTCAAATCAAAAGATGGATTCCGTCGGTAGGGTTTCATTGTGCAAATGTAAATAGTGAGTGGCAAGGAACCCGAGTCGGTGTCCGGAACCTTGAGGGACATAATGATTTCCTTACAAATTGAACCGAGAACAAAATATTCAAAGAGAAACATGCCTAATGTTTCATTTTTGTTGAAAACTTTTTATGACGAAGCCATAGCAACAAGGGTTCTTACTTAAAAGTTCTCATGCTTACTTCAACTTTATGATAAAAATGAACGCCACCGTGCGTAAATTATAAACGTAATACATCCGTGAATTCGTATAAAACAATGTTCAAATACAGGAAGGTTTAACTAAAATAAAGTCTGAAAAAGAATTCAGGATCTATTCACAAGTTATGGTAGCAATCCACACATCAAAATAGTTTTTTTTTACGAATTCAAGCAAAACGATTAGAAACTATTTTTATACTGAATTGCCTAAAGCGAATTGTGTCTATAAATATATTTTTCTTGCGAAGAAATCTATAATTACCTAGGTGGCTAAAGTAATCTATAAAAACACTGTCGAAAATAATGAAATATGTACTAACTTGTCTAGTCTAGTTTTGGAACTATTTTTTTTTAATGGTCAGAACAAAAATTTATTCAAGTATTTATTATGAAAACATTTAAATGAAATGAAAACGAAGCTCAAATGAACTAAAATAAAAGGATTTACAGTAAAAGGCCTTAAAATACAGCCGTGATAAAAAATAATCTCTAATAAATATTGTAAGCTTTTTTTCATACAAATATCGCATTCGATTTTTGAAATAAAAACAACGTCGATATGTTTCTGAAAGCTTGACGCTTAAACAGTTTCATAAGTTTCGTAGTTTGTAAACAACGCTCAGTTTTATTATCACTACACTTGTTCAGTACTTACGCTCAGGGAGACCAGTCTACAACACAAATGATGAATCCAGAAATAAAAATCCAGGTAAAACCATAAACTTAAAAGCACTTTTAAAGTATTTTACTAAATACCGAAAATAAAAACGAAAAACTTCAGCGAGATAATAATTTGTATAACCGAATTGTTGTGAGAAGTAACGGCGAGACTTTTGATTAAACGCGCGAAAATGGATATTCGAGATTGATACTATGCACGTGTTTTGAACCGGAAAAGTGTATGTGTTGGTGAGTCGCGCGGTCGGCGGCGGCGTCGGCAGCGCGGTGACACAGACTGCCTGCGGCCGGGCCGGGCCGGGCGCGCGGTCGGGCGGCGCGCAACAGATACGCCACAGGTTGGGCGGCCCGGGCCACCCGCGCCCACACCCACCCCCCGCACCGCACACGCCAATTTACATCCTCATTATCGTCTCCGGAGTCAGCACCTCACGCTGGCGTCCGTCACCACATCAGTCGCCGGCTTTTCCCAGTAAAAAGTCTCTCCTCATACCTTATTCAGTAAAATCTAATAAAGCGTTTATTTGGAAGCTTACAATTTTTCTTTGTGCCAGCTACTTTCTGTGTTATCGGATTTGTTTTGTTTCGTTACTTCGAATTATTCTGATATAATTTTGTTTATTTAGGAAATCCCTTTGAGGATAGCTGTAGGAAGGTCCCTCTTACATAGTCTCGCTTTTGAGTGTGAGGCACGGAAAACTATGTGCCTATTGAAAATCGGTAGAGAATGTATTAATACTAATAAACCCTTGCTCATTCAGAATTTAATATTCATTGACAAGATCAATATTATTAAATTGACCATAAGATAATTTTATTACGCCCTTAAATACATTAGGATAATTCAATCTGAAAGTTTTATGTGTCGTAAAACACATTTAGTGTCGCAACTCTTCCATTAAGTGCGTATAACCACTTTGTGAAAGAATTTTAGTAATAAAATCTGGAAACTGCTTTTTTCTGATGACTGTTTATAAGTACTTGTTCTAATGATTGCACAATTGTATAATGGAACGAGCGTTGTTTTATATTCAAGAGAGCGCGTCGTTGACGCTGTTTCTACTTAAACTTCTAATTAATTTGGTAGGCCGACTTGTTAGCAAATTAATTCTGACTTTTTAAGTACGAAAGAGGAACTGCGTGTGAATAATTGTTATTTGCTGACATTGGGCTGCCTCCCGACCCCGACCGTCTTTGTAGAGTGGAACTTGAAATGTCAACAAATGTAGGCCAGTTGCTTCATAAAGAACAGAAATTCTCTGTTAGGGTGTATTTACTTAATTGACAGCTAGAAATGCGGAGGACCATTTTAGGCCAAAACCAATAGTTAGGGAATTCGGTAGTGGATATTTCAATTTTATTCGAATGTCCATTTTTGGAACCAGCTGTAGCAAAATACCTATACAATATTGTTATGTCAAATACAATTTATGAGCTACGTATATCATTTTTATTGCGAACTTTTCAACTTTTACTTTCAGTCTTGAAATATTGCAATTTGTGTGACATTACTTAGTTACTATAAAATTATATTTTTTCAAAGTACTTTAATTCGTTTCTTTTTTATTTTCGAGTAAGACAATTTCTTGACTAATTAACAGTTGCAAGGTAGCCAGCTTCAATTATTTGTCACATAGTTTGAAATGTGGAAGTGATGGAAATATGTTGTTATCGTATCTAATACTTTATGAGTTCATATTTAGTATTTTACGATGGAGGATATAATTAACTGTTGGTTTATCTTTTATCAACAAAATGATTTTACGATCATAAGCTATTGGCCTATTCTCGAGGTCGAAACTGTTAATGGCGTTATAAAAACGCCTTTTGTGTACAATCTTCGTTTTAGCCTAACGATAGCGAGAACAATAATTATCTCATTTCAGGAATCAAACTTTACGGTACCATATAGTCTTTTATTTTTGTAAATCAGCATTGAAATTTAAGACATATTCAGTACAAGATTCGGTTTTCATTTCAAATCATGGAACCTGAGAATCCAAAGCTATGTAGCAATCTTCTGGGAATTTCAAGGCCTTGAGAACCTTTTAGGTTAGGTCCTTTTGGTCTCAAAGACACTGGATGAGACCAGGAGGATTGTCCATATTTCAAACTAAATACAAGTTATACTTACTTGTACCGGTTTCTAGATGTAAGTAATTGAAATTAATTACATCCCTCCAACCTAATAGTCCTCGAGAAACTCTTTACACTTTTAACATAAAATCCGGCCCCAATTAAAAATAACTAGAATTTTATTTGCTCGTTTCGTTCGTCTACGTAACTAAAAATGTTCGTTAACTCTAAACGAGGCCTGGCTGAGCTACGCGTGTTTCGTGCAGCAGTTAGTTATTCACTTGTTTCACGTAACATAAAGCCACTTTGAGTTTGCTGTTTGGCTTTTGTATAAAGGTAGCACGGGAACAGATCCCTTTGCCCTCAGCCCAGCGGCCAACTAATGTGTAACCATCCATATTATGACAAAATATTCACGTGTTTGCACAGCTATCTTAACTTCGCAATAACTTCCCAGACAGTAAAGCTCATGAGATTTATGCGGACTTTTATAAGTGGAATTTCTAAAGAGAAAAGGGTAGGGAGATTACTCTTACGGGATTTGCTGTGGACAAAGAAGAATTCTCACGAGGGGAAATAATTTAAGCAGGTATATCTTTTTATAGTCGCTGAAACGCTGTGTCGATGAATACGTGTACTTTAGCGTACTTTTCGGTAAACGAGCGTTGATGAGCTGTACGTCACGTCAGCATGTGTATATTTTCTTGACGTTATGCTGATAAAAATAGAGCTCATAATAGCGTGTGCGGCATGATTGATAGTATAACAAGCACTGTAACAGTTTCTACGCTTACTGAAGCTTTCCTTTATGCAACGTAATAAATGTTTGTAAATATGAACTCGAGACGTGTCTGTGTATACGTATGTACGTCGTACGTGTTTGCGTTGACTTCTCTAGAAGCTTTTATTAGACAGCAAGTATGTGCATTGAATTTAAATATGTGCAAATTGCGTTCCGAGTACCCACGCAGTACCTATCCGAAGGTATCATTATAATGTAGTTACACTAATTCCTTCGCTGGCGTGCAGCGAGTGTCTAACCTAGTAAAACGTAAATTATGGTAACTCTAATATGATTTCACCGCCGGTGGTATCAAATCCGGGTAAGGCCGAGGTCACAAGTGCTTGCATTGGGCTCTCATGTCGAGAAAGGCTCTCCGTAAGATTGTAAACGTATCGATTTCCATTACGAAAACACAGTAATGGAACCAATGCGCAAACGATAAGAGTATTATTACGGGATTTTTCACGTTTCAGAAGAACGAAGTCACGGAAAATAAAACATGACAAACTGGGTGAACTGACCGTTTGAGTGAACTCACTCGATAAAATGAATTGAACAGAACGTTGGTCAGCGAATTGTTAGGGAGTCCTATTTTGTGAGCGACGTGACGTCGAGCAGTATACCTACCTATGTATTAAAAAAATATTTACCTAAATACACCTATTAAAATATTTTTGGTAATTGATAGAAAACAGAGGTAGGTTTAATGTAGGATTCGCTTGTGCTATCATAGGACAGATGTGTTGTGTAATAATTATAGTCTACGATGGTAATGCTTCTACCTTATTTGATAAATTTCCGTCTGGCACCGATCAGGAGGATTTTTTTTAATGTATTACTAGGTAATTCTCATTTATACGTTAATATAGTATTTAACTAAGCTATACTTTAACTTTTCTAATTTTGGTTTAACTTCACGGCTCAAAGTTTGTGAGAGTTTCAGTTACAACATTTTCTTCGGAACAAATATATCCTGTGGTTTGTATGTCAATTCTTTTCGTAGAATTTCGGACTCGACCAACCTCCGGAAAACCGAAATCTAAATCCTGCAAGATAAGGTTTATTAAAACTAAAATAAAGCGACAGTAATCATACTCGTATCTCTCGGTTTTCACCGTCAAACCCGTCACAAACTTTGCTCTCACTAAAGGAATAAGACTGACAATGGCGTGTGTTTTGTTAAAGGACAATCCCGCACACATGAAATTATGAAGCCTCCAGACCTTCATATCATTAATCACGGCATTGTTACACATCCACAATAGCAGCCGCAGGATTACTTCCTCTAGCATTCTTTCTGTATTTTATAGCGTCGTTTTACCGTTAAAAATAACAGCCATCATTTTATTTGACGTCAAGAACGGCGGTTCTTTGTTCTGGGTCATCGAAAACAGCCGTCGAATTGGGTCAAAAGTATTCATGTACCTGTAATGTATTGAACATTTCTGACATAGGTTGTCGGTGTATATCATTATAGCGTACGAGATATATGAAGATGTAGTCGGATACTCTTTCTTTGACAGAAAATATTGATTCTGTTGATATGCTTACTAATATCTAATGATATCGGTTACATCTTTGTAATACCTACGTTGTTTATGAAGAGAAGTCTTATAAAAATGATGGCAGCACTCGTATTACTTTAATTAATAAACGTATGTACGGTTTCATGATTGGCGGTGCATTTGCGCTTGTTCATTAGTTCCGCAACTCAACGTGAGAACTTGCATAATTACAAATGAAACTTGTTACTCTTTGCGCTGCTAATTATGAAAGTTACCGACGCGCTTTATTTCAAGGAAAAATTCAATTATACAGTTACCATTGAATAAGAATACCATTTGTCGTTGTTAAAGTAAATATTTGGATACAAAAAAAAATCTAAGTCCTCCATCGTCGTTCTGGCGTTTATTGTTCAAAACATTTGAGTAAACAAAAAGATATCTCGTTAATTCAACATTTTTTCACGAGAATTAAATAAAAACATTCGCTAAGCTTTTTGTTTTTTGGTTATTTCATTGCCTTAATTTACGAAAGAAAAAGTAGGTTTAGTTGTTTTGAAGACAAATTTTATTTTAAGACTTCTGCTGGATTTACGAGTTATACGTTAGGACAGAAGTGTTTACAGAAAACAGGGTATAAATAATAAATAATTTGTAAGTTAGTCACGAGATATTTTTACAGTTATATATATTCTACAAGTTCTGTCATACAGAAGCACCTTTCTCATAAATGTTTGCGAGTGACAACGTAAAGCGGTATTACGAGTAAAAGTATCTACGGGAACTTGAAGTAAGACGCCCTTATAAAAAGCGCAAAGGTTTGCGTAGGCGTACTTGCTACGCGCGTAGCAGCCTTATTGCGGTGCTACGAACGCTACGAATACTACACGTCCAGAAGCCTATGTCATCGTACCGATAAACACAAAAGACTAAATATTGAGACGTGCTTTTCTATGCAGCCTTTTATTAAGGCTGAAAAAAAAAACAGATTTATCGGAGGCCAATAAATAAAAAGGGAATTTTATACCGTAAGCGAGAATCGTTAAATTAAAAAGCTTATGTAAAAGAATGAACTCGTAAAACTCAAGCAACAAAAGCAACTTTTAAGCGAAGAGTTCCCATTAAATTGCACTATTAACATTAGACTCAAAGTATGTAGTATAATGCATAACTCTTCTTCTTCTTCTGTGAGTACCTTCTTTTATTTAAATATGTTCTTTGTTGAACAAACAATTTCTATAGGTACATAATGTTTTACTAATGTAAATATTTTTACATCGATAGGTGTAAATTCGTCCTTCCTATAAGTGTTAGTGGGATTTTGTAACTAATTTACACATTAGGGTCTCTAATAGTTCTATGATAACAATGATAAGTGACAAGGCCGCTAATGGTGATAGTCAAACAAAATCCAATAGATAAAGTAATTACACAACAACAAGCTGGAACGTCAAAAATTAGATTAAGAGCCATAGAAGTGAAAGCATTTGTATTTGTTACGCTCACCAACCCGCATGCCCAGCGCGGTGAGTATGGGCAAATCCCCCCAGCTTTGTGGAGTTCTTTGTCCAGCAGTAGACATTTTAGGTTGAGACGACGACAACGACGTATTTGTTATTAGGACAGTTTTGGCATTTGTTACGGGTAGACAGAAACCAGAAAATATTATATCCGGTCCTACCAATGGGTGCTGGGTTGTCCGGTTAACTAGGCTGAGAAGGTCAGATAAGCAGTCGCTTCATGTAGAACAGTAGTGTTCAGCTGTTACTGTAGGCAGTAAGGCAAATGCTAGGCAGATGAGTATTCAATTAATGTCTACACGCGGAACTGGTGATGGAGTGTAATGGAGAAATTATTGATATTGCAGAGTACCGAACGATGGGGATTGAATAATGTGACTATTGAAAACTGTATTTATTAGAGGGAGCTGTAAAAGATATATGACAAACGTTAAAATGATCGAACTGTGTAAAAAATAACTAGCTTCCGTAAGCGGTTTCACGCGCGTTTCTTGAGAACTGCTCCCTACCCTCGTATAAAAAGTAGTCAGTAAATGGGCTATCGATCATTGAACGATTTTCTTTAAAAAGTTCCAGCACTTCTTGCTATTAGTGCAATCAAAGTAACACACAAACTCTTCACATTTATAGCATCAGTTTAGATTACATTTACTAGAACTGCAATGGGATAACAATACTAGTTTTGAAAATTTGAATGAAGAATGGAATCTCACAGGTTTGCTAGTCAAAGCTTAGTAATTTCTAAAAACAAGCTCGATACAAAAGTGTTACCAGAGCCATAGCATGGGTTTATAGTGTAATGTACATTCAAAAACCCTTTGTAAATCTCAAAGAAACATTTATCTGTGCAACAAGAGAAGCGAAATATTAAAAGCATTTGCAGTTATTATAAAAGGCAGCCATTTTATCTGACGAGGCGTTAACTGTTATGTGGGGCATTGGACCGTTGCACCTTCACAATATTTTTCTTTTTGTTGTCAAGGTGCACAATACACTTTTGTGTCCAGTATGTCGTTATGAGAGAATGCCTGTAACAGTGTACCAAAGTGATTGTTCGCTGCTTGTAAACTTCTTACAAATTAAATAACTCTGTAAAAAACGTTTTATTGCGCAATAAAACGTTTTTTACAGAGTTTTTTTTTACAGAGTAAGTTTCGGGGTTAAACAAGGACATCAGAAATTACTTTGTGGGATATTATAACCGCCAATCATAAGATCACGCCTCATATTGAATGTTAACTTAGGTAAAACATGAAAAAACCATTTTATATTTGAATTTCCCGCTTCTAGTCGTCGCATGCACCTTAAGCAAGCACAATGACACAATGATGTTAGGATCACAATGATGCCGCTAGTCAGTTAAAATATGGAGACTGCACAAACACGATTAATAAACGTTAATTAATCCTTGTTTTTTTGTGAAATCGATAGACTATTGCAATGATAGAATATGGTAGAAAATCCAACGTGAATTTTCAGTAGCAGTAGTACATATTTGTGAATAATCTGTGGAGAAGCGTTGTCATGTCCCTGATTAATAATTACTGACCTATCTGACTTGCGGTTATCAACCACAATTCAGGTCTATATACCTAAACACGAGGCCCAACCTGAACGCTGCTTTGAAAATGATCTTTCTGAGGTTTTTCTTAATCAGATTCTATTATAAAGGTGAAAGCTTGTGAATGTGTGCCCATATTTCTTCCTCACGCGCAAACGGCTGAACCTTTTCGATAAGATCACTTACACATTAGATTAATACATAGGCTATTTTTTATTCGGGTGTGTGTAAGTTCGCTCAGAAAGTGGGTAAAATGGCTAAGAAAATTAAGGAACAAAAATCACAAATCACGACATTGTTTTCCTGTAGCAACAACCATTTCAAATCATTAAGATAGGATACATTGGCTTAATTAAGATAACAGAATATCGAAGGACATAGGAACGGATTTTCCGATAAGTATCTAAAATCTTTCTTTTGCTCTTACTTTCAACATTAATGGATTAAATGGATGTATCCAATTACTTTGGCTCAAATCAAATGTAATAGAGTCGGATTTTTAGGTAGGTATCTACCACATTATTACTTCCACATTCGAATGTATTAAGAAAAAAAGGAAAATATATTTTATAGATATTTCACTGTACAGCAGCAATTTAGTAAATATTAATTAACTTTACAGCATCATAGCTTCATAACACGTTTTATTTACGAAACATGGGGAGCATCTAATAACATAAAACACGTAAAACAAACTGCTAATTAATCTACAGGCCATTTATATGCAAGTCAAGTCGTGGTGAAAAATTTAATTAACTAATTATATCGTTTAATATTGAGTAATTTGTCTGCAAAAGCAATTAAGTAAGAGACTAATTACGTACGCGGCTTGGGACGTTGTGAGGCTGAGAACTTGAAGAAAATAAGAAAATATCAACTCATGTTGACGTTAAAGTTCGAATATTCAACGCAATTTTTGTGGCCAATGTTGCCGTTTTTTACTTGCACTGAACAAACTTCTATTTCCTCATTAAAACGAGATTGGAATGCATGTAAGTGTCTGGCGTTGGTGAAGTGCGCTGTACCGCTGTAAAACGTTTTATTAGTTGCGAAATTACAGCTCTGGTTTTTTTATATTCCTGAGTAGCAGGTCTTTGTTTTGTAAAAGAAACAATTGTGAAACATTTTGGCATAGAAAGTAATTAAGATCATATAGGTAATTACATACTGTTACGGATTAATTGGAACCACAATGGTAAATTAAGATAAAGATTCATGGGATATTAGGAGGTTAATTTGGTACTTATATGTCACTCAAAAGTGCCAACACTCTTGAAGAAAAAGAAGATACAAATAAATATGTACAAATACAAATTATCGTCTTACCAAGGGGTGTCGGGATGCCCGAGTTACTGCTTTAAGGAGGTCAGATAGGTAGTCGCTCCAAGTAAAACACTGGTCCTCACTGGTTGGACTAGAAGCCGACCGCAACAGGGTTTTGTCAAAAGGCACACCATGACGACAAAAGGCGAACCGATCACCAATTTCATTTTTCGAAAATCGTAACATCGTAAGGGTGGATAGACGTCGGCCTTTTGCATCCATTGGTAAGTACCTGCCTGTGCCTAAGTAGGTTGGTAAATACCTAAAGGAAAAAGTGGTTTCATAGTCTTGGGCAAAAGTTATGTTGTTCCGATTTTGTGTGTTTGTGCATATGAGATTTATGTTTATAAACGTATTCACAATACACGAGAATTCCAACGTACTTTTAACGAGCTGGGAGCAAACAAGCTTTTCATCCCAAATAAGCAAAAACGTCCATAAATATCGATGCGTTCACAATTCACATTAAGGTGAGTTTATGTTGATGAAAATCTAAAGTTTATATTGAAGTAGGATACTTATTTCTTAGGGAACTCTAGTCAGACTGTTCACCAATTTTCCATTACTTGACGGATTATACCTGTCTCGTGCGTAAAGTAGCTATCATCTTAAAAGAGATCTTCAACAAACTTTGAAGATCAAAGGTTCGCGGATGCTTGACTCAAAAATATTGCCTTCTACATAACTTGCTCAGAAGGTTGTTGAAGCGTTCTCAAAAATGTAATTTCCAAACTTACGAGTTTGTTGATCCTACGATGTTACACCACACTACCTTTTCAGTGTGAACTTTTCAGAGTTAAATCCTAATTGAATAGAAACTTTAAAGTTGAGTCTAGGGTTAATGCCTTAAATACAAGAGGGGATGAAGAGACTTTTCTAATAAAGCACGGTCCATTGATCCTACAGACCTAGACGATTGAATTTGGTCATCGTTGGAAATGTTCATTAACGTTCGACGTGTCAAAAGCAATAAGATCGTCTAGACGAAGAAAAGTTACATTACTTCTCAGTATCGAATACAAAAGGCTGTTAATTACTACATTGCTATTTTCGCCTTCACCAAGTAATATTGTTTGTATCTATTACTTTTTGCCGAGAAACTGCTGAACTGTAATAATTGGAATGAACTTTTTCAATTACATGAGCGTTTATGGAGGATTTATGAGATGACAAGGAATACCTACTATGATACCGAAATAACATAAAATGAATTAGTTAAAGACAACAATTAAATTCCTTTCGTAGCATGATCATAGTTAATGTTCAATAACTCACAGCGTAGCAGTCGTAGCAGATTGCGAGTAAACCAGTTATTTGTCTATCTACAATGAATTTTATAATAATAGTCTAGCACTTTTTTTCAGTATTTCCACACAAAAACTAAACAAGATACATTTGAAATCCAAAACTTAGCAGAACCTGTACTTAGTTGTTACATACTGTACATAAGAACACCAAGACTAAATCAAGCCGCTATAAATTCGTAGGTACACACTAAGGTAAAGGTACCATATTACGTAAGTGTACGGAATTCCGTAAGTTTTCGCTTTAGGCCTAAAAATAAGAAAACTTCTAATTCTATCAATAATTTAAAGAATTATCTATTAAGTATGTACAATAGAGCGTGAATTACACTATTCAAAAAATAACTGTAACCATCGTCGACTCAATTATCACGTCTCATTCGGTCCGTCTGCGCCAAACCGCCATAAAGATAGTTAGTGTATGCCATTCGCGCAAGCTACCGCGCGGATTTTCATAAGGGTATTGCGAGTGAAATGTAAGTTTTTTCATAACTAAATCATGTAATTATTTTTAAGGGGTTTAAAACAAACTGATTGATTGCCGTTTCGAGTAACTTTATTTAGTTTTTAGCGAGATATTTGAAATTATCTGACTGCCGCAATTACCTACACCAAAAACCAACCATGTCCATTTTTCCGTATCAATTACGGAATTAAGGAAAATAAGGTGATTTTGTTTTTTGTAATTTGCCAGGAACGAGAGGAGATAAGTTAACGAAAACAGCTGTTATGGGCATAATGTATACCATGGTTTCTTGGAATCAAATTACGTATTACGATATAATTTCTCTATTATATCTAAATAAATAAACGAATGTAATATAGTTTGCTTCACCCTGCTAATGTAAGTCGATGTGAGTTCAACTTAATCTCATGAAAGTTCAAAATTACTTTCAGTACTAAA